>JAYESA010000014.1:53334584-53527084 GCA_036927795.1 Iris macrosiphon
CGATTGGTGAATTAAGTCAGCATATGTCTAGCCTACACATTCCCATGCGTACTACAAGGTCTTTACTTGCATTCACTTAGATGGTTAGCACCCTGTATTTATTTATTTATTTATTCAGTATTTACATACATGGCATGTTTTTTTTCTGTATCTTGTTATGTCCCACTGAGGACCTAGTTCCCTTTCAGATTTAGATGAGGCATTCTACCCTACGTTATATGGGCCTGGACAGGAGACCAGGCATGCCATGGAGGAAGAGTTAGAAGAAACACCATCAGAATCTGCCTGATCCTAGAAGCTCGTTCACCTGGATATGGAGCTATTTTCCATAAATAGACGATACTTAGTCTATCTTATTTTCTGCACTATTATTAACTTTTGTAGTGGGTTTGTTCCCACAAGATGTGTACTATGACATTCAGACTCAGCATTATATATATTTCAGCACTATTTACCATATTCATTGATATTTCTATGGATGAGATTAGATTTACCTGTGTTAAACTTGTAGTAATTTTAGGACAGCGTAGCACGTTCCTTTGGGTCCATAAAAATGGATTAAACCCTTAGTGACGTGTCAGCTGGCCAATGCCACGTGGCCTAGTTCCGTATATTTTGGGACTGGGGCATGACATGGTTTTAGTGGTGGCCCATGCAGGTCTAGTTTATTGCTAGTGGTATGATGACATGCCCAGCAAGCCTGCAATAGGATAGAAATACTAGGTCTCATCCACACTAACTTCATCAAAAAAATTTGCATCCTGCTTGATTATCAATTATTAATTCCTTGTGCTTTTCTAATTATACTATCTTCTTCAGAAATATGGACATATCCGGTGGACATGCGATTAATGGGGCTAACCAAGCAATAGACCCTTCGCCCGATGTCCAAGGAACCCCGACCACCCCGAGAGACCAATCTCCTAAAAGAATGCTGGTCTACCCAGCAACCCCGTACATTCCCCAGAATCCTGCCCAGACAGGAACACCAGCCCAGCATGAAGGGCAAACCTCCCAGGCCCCAACACCACCTTTGTGCATTCAATTTAATGAATTAAAATCCAATTACCGCCTTTGTGCGATTTTCTAATTGTTGGACGTTTTTATGCAAAAGCGCATTGAGGTATCCCCACCAGTGGATAATACATAAAGAAATCTATTTTTCCCTTCACATGAATTTTTTAGTAATTTTTCTGGATGTGCAAACGCGTAACATCGCCTCTTTTATTTTTATCAAATTATTGCATTTAAACAATGCAAATTGTAGCCTCCCTACATCCCCATGTGAGCCCAAGGCCCAACCCCAAGGAGGTATTGACCAAGCCCACTCCTAGGTCAACCAAAACCCTAGTTCACATGTATTTATATACAATTTTTCCTCCCCTTTTTCTTTTGGAAACCCAAACCCCAAACAAACCTAACTGACTACCTAACCTCCCTCTCCTATTCAACAACTGACCGCCGGTCGGAGCAGTTTCCAACCGCCGACCTGAGCCTTCCCTGACCTCGCCGGAGTTCTCGCCTGAGAGCAGCGTCGTACCTCCCGCTGCACACCACGCTGCACTTTGCCCGCAACCGCCGACATCGAGCACCCCGGAGCCCACAGCCCGCTGAACTCCTCCGCCCCGAGCAGTCGAGTCCTCCTCATCCTTCCCCGCAGGGAACCACCCCTTCCCGCCGGACTCCAGCCATCTCCGGCCAGACCTCCATAACCCCCACAACCAAGCTCCCCCTCCCCCGCTGCACGAACCAACATCACCACCATTGCCTCCTCCGCTCCTCCTCTCTCTCTTCCCTCGTCAACGTCCCCAGTGTATCCTCCTCCGTTCCCTCGACTCTCCTCGACCGCCTACGCCAGAGACGAACCGCCTGCACCATCAGGCTGACCTGAGCTGAGCCTACTCCACCTGCATCTCGACAACAATCCGAGCCACTGCTCTCCGCTGAACCGCCTCGCCAGAGATAGCCATGACCATCTCCACCTCTCCCTCTCCATCCTCTTCCTGACCTCCTCTTCCCTGAGCAACACCACGCCGGACCTCCGCTCTCCTCCTCGACCACCACCACACGATCACCACCTCCCTTCGCTGGCCGGAGTTCAGCAGTCACTACCACCATTGTATCATCATCATCACCACCATTACTCCAGCTCAGCCTCCACTTCTTCCCTCCTCCGCCTGACCCCGATCTAGCTCTGCCCTGGCCTCCTTCCTGCTCCCTGACTTACTCCTCCCCCTCGTCGGAGCAACTCTCCTGGCCGAAACAGTAGCACCCCCAGCAGCCACAATCATCATCGATCATCTTCACCATCACCATGACCCGCCGGAGAAGCTCCCCTGGCCGGACTCCGGCAGTCCACTACTCACCACCACCATCATCATCATCATCTCAATTCATCATCATCATTCCATCATTATTATCATCATCAACACTTCATCGTTCTCTTCATCGTCATCACATCATCGACATCTTATCGTCGTCGTTGTTGTCATCTCACCATCATCCCATCATCATCATCGTATCATCGTCATCTCATCATTATCCCATCATCGTCGTCGTTGTCGTCATCTCACCATCATTCCATCATCATTATCGCATCATCGTCATCTCGTCATCGTTGTTATCATCATCATCATCTCACCCTTAATCATCATCGTATCAGCAGCCATCAACCCCATCATCATTCTCAACATGAACATCTTATCATCACTACCAACACCAACCCTAATCACTTATTTCTTGTCCTCATCACCATAATCATCGTTATAGTCGTTACCATCGTCGTCATCGTCGTCAACCTCACCGTCGTCTCCGTACACGTACCCCGTGGTACGAACTTGCTCCCCACCTTTCATATTGTTATGTATGTGCTTGTGTATATGTCAGTAGGATATTAGCATTTCTCTATGACTGTTAGCTGACTGTAAACGCTGAGTAGGTGAACCCAATAACTTATACGCATACACATACGCGTATTAGAAATTAAGTGATATATATATATACATATATAGATGACTGTATTATATAAGTAATTATATGCTTATGACTATAGGTATATTTATATTGTACGACCCTAGGACACTGTGGACTGTCCCGTATTTACCTTGACCCCGTTGACCCTAAGAACAATGTTAGTGTCTACCTTGTGTACACCGACGTACTGGCGAGACCGTGTTAGTTGACTGTCTGATTGTGCGCGGTATTTGAAGATGCGACACCCGTGTAATTCAATGCGTAATTGACCGTATTAGATGACTAGTATCACCCCTAGTGTACCCCCTGAGTCCAGTATAAATATGGTTGTGTATGTGCTAGAGTAATGACTAATAATTTTATTGTATTATATTATATGTACATAGGATATTGGATTTGTTCGGCACAACTTCTGGAGCAGGTTATTGGTACATTGCAGCTTCCTTGCCAGGCAAGTATACCTTGCCATTGTACTGTTATTCATATTCTATATGTTGTATGCATCTTTATTTTCTGTCTTTAGTTCATATATTTTAACTGTTATATAAAATGCGCGCAACGGTGTCGTTGCGATATATTTTTATTTATGTTTTTGCATTAACCTTGTTTATGAGACTACCCCATTATCATGTAGCATCATTAGGTTCATTGGCCATGACACAGTTGTTATACGAGTTGTGAGTCTCATGTAGATCATGGACTTGCGTGCAGGGTTTGGCCTCATGTACGTGTGGACCGTGCGTTAGGAATAACTGCTGTTAAAAATTTTGCATGCTAGTAGACTTGGCAGTTATTAGAGGTATTATCGTGTCATGGAAGTGACATGCTTAGAGCATGGGGTGGGGAGAACAACAAGTAAGGCGTGTGGGCTCCGTTGCACTTTCCTTGTGTAACCCGTACGCTCCGCCGGAGATGCGCGGTCATGATGACCACTATATATTATATATTATCAGGCGGGCCTCCGCCGTTCAAAAGACGACGTGCCTTTGTAGGCCCCTGGATCTCCAAGAGAACCATGCCAATCCTATTTTAGCTAGATCGCCCACGCGTTGGGAAAGTTGTTCTTAACTGCATTCACTTAGACGGTTAGGCGACCAATTGGATATTTATTTTAGTACTTTATTGGCATGCTTTTATGTATCTTGTTATGTCCCTCTGAGGACCTGGCCCTTCCAGGTGTATCTTTTCTTGAGTGTTCGCAGGAGCGCAGATTCGGATGGTTACCTATGTTTCGAGGATGTCTTCTTTTCGAGCCGTGATTGATAGCTAGTATTCTTATATTGTATTTGTTGTGTTGTGCTTATATTTATATTTACTTTTCCATTCGAGTTGGTAGTGGATTTGTTTCCATCCAACTATCATCCTTAGATACTTCTTATTGAAATCCAGTTTCATAGCTACTGGTTAGTTATTTGTATTTAATTTTCATGGATAAGATTTAGATTATACCCTGTGACTTGTGATAGATTTATACCACTTGTGGATTTGTTCATATTACAGCGTACGTATGGGTTTGGTTTCCATATATTGGAGTTGACATATCCATGCGGCTGGCATGCTCACGTATCCTAGTCCTACGTATTTTTGGGACTGGGGCATGACAGAAATGATCCAGCTGATAAAAGAATATATCGATGTCTTTGCTTGGAATTATGAGGATATGCCAGGTCTTGATCTAAAAGTGGCTACTCATAAACTCAATATATTGTCTAATTCAAAGCCTGTGAAGCAACAGCAACACCGGTTCCGCCCAGATATGATGGATACCATTGAAGCTGAAGTTAAGAAATTAATAGCCTGTGGGTTCATCCAGGAAGAACAACATCCAGATTGGGTCGCTAATGTTGTCCCAGTTATGAAGAAAAATGAAAATGTGCGTGTTTGCATCGACTTTTAAGATCTAAATGCGGCATGTCCTAAAGATGAATTCTCTCTTCCCATTACAGACGTCATGATCGATAATATGTTCGGTTTTGAGCGCATGTCTTTCATGGACGGATTTTCAGGATACAATCAAATTAAGATGAATCCTAAAGATGAGAAGCATACTATTTTTCGTACACCATTAGGGGTATATTGTTATACAGTCATGCCGTTTGGATTGAAGAATGTCGGGGCTACATATCAACGAGCTATGAGTAACATATTCCATGAGCATTTACGCAAAATGGTAAAATATTACGTAGATGATATTGTTGTCAAAATTTGCCTCAAGAATAATCACATCTAAGACTTGAAGACAATATTTGGTTTGATGCGCCAACATTAACTCAAAATGAATCCTACAAAGTCCTTTCTTGGTGTATCCAGTGCCAAATTTTTGGGATTTGTCATTACTGCTAAAGGCATTCAAGTTGACCCTGATAAAGTAAAAGCTATCCTAGAAATGCGACCGTCCTGTAATCTCATAGAACTTAGAGGATTTCAAGGTCGTCTAGCTTATATCAGGAGATTCATATCCAACCTCTCTGGAAGATGTCAACATTTTTCTCGTCTAATGAAGAAAGGTGTGTCATTCGTATATGACGAAGCCTGTCAACAAGCATTTAATGACATCAAATGCTATCTTACTAATCCTCCAGCTCTGGTGCCTCCCGTCATAGGAAGACCATTTTTGTTGTATGTTCGAGCAATGGATCATTCTTTAGGGGCTCTCCTCGTACAGAAGAACAATGAGGGTCATGAACAGGCTATCTACTATCTAAGTAGGATGATGGTCAGAGCAGAACATAAGTATAACCCAGTAAAAAAAGAATGCTTGGCCCTAATATTTACCATTCAGAAGATGCGACATTACGTAATGGGCCAAACTATTCATATCATCTCCAGAGTCAATCCACTTCGGGTATTGATGAATAAGCCAAGTATCATTAATTCCCGACTCGCGACTTGGGCAATTCTATTGACACCGTATGATATGGTGTACGTCCCTCAGAAGTCCATGAAAGGTCACGCATTGGCTGATTTCTTAGCTGCCCATCCAATTCCAGAAATCTCCAAATTATATGAGGACATTCCCGACGAAGTTGCAGAATGTAATTCGGCAACGGAAGGTGATACATGGTAGCTATTCTTTGATGGTGCTTCCAGAACTGGTCCCAAGGAAAACGTGGTTTCAAGAGTAGGGATTGTTCTGGTGACTCCTGATAAACTCGTTATCTATCGAGCATATTCTCTTAGTGAACCATGCTCTAATAATGTGGCAGAGTATAATGCTCTATTGATTGGGCTTCAAGTTGCTAAAGAATTGAATGTTGAATACTTGGAAGCTTTTGGTGATTCTCAGCTGATCGTCAATCAGGTCAGAGGAATATATGAAGTCCGCAATCCAGACCTCATTCCTTATCACCAAACAATGATCGAGATAGCAATGTCCTTTAAAGGATTCTTCTTAGAACATGTTCCTCGATCTTAAAATTTGGAAGCTGATGCTCTGGCCAGTCTAGCTGCAGATCTAGCTATTTCTATAAGAAGGCAGGATTTGGTGATCCTTCTTAACAGAGATTTGCTTTGTATGAAAAAAAAAATTCACATAGAACGCAGCTATGTTACAAACATGGTTCCTCCTAAGAGAGATTGGAGAAGTCCCTTTATAGACTTCGTATCATATGGAATCTTACCAGAGGATCCTAAAGAAGCAGCATCTATCAAAAGATGATCGCTACGTTTCTATTTTGATGCTTCTTCACAAAGTTTGTATTGCCGAACATATGATGGACTATTGTTACGATGTCTCTCCGGTGATGATGCAAGGCGAATTATCCGAGAAGCTCATGATGGAGTATGTGGAACACATCAACCAGGTCCTAAGTTACAGGATCGTATCAGGAGGATGGGCTACTACTGGCCTACTATGATTGCAGATATCATATAATATGCAAGACAATGCAAAGCCTATCAGGTTCATGCAAATTTCATACATCAACCTTCTGAATATTTACATCCTACTATTGCATCATAGCCCTTTGAAGCATGGGGTATAGATATCATCGGTCCTATTCATCCTTCATCTTCTAGACGACATCGGTTTATATTGGCTATCACTGACTATTTTTCCAAATGGGCGGAGGTAATTTCTCTTGTTGAGGTGAAGACATCCAATGTGATCAGCTTTATCAAGCATCATGTAATTTATCGCTTTGGGATATCTCGAAGGATAATTTATGACAATGGGCCTCAATTTATCATTCAAGCGTTTCACTAATTTTGCGATAAGAATCGGATACAAAATATGGCCTCAACGGCATATAATCCTGCTGCTAATGGTTTGGCGGAAGCCTTCAACAAAACCACCATCAAACTCTTGAAAAAGTTTGTCTCTTCGAACAAAAGAGATTGGAACGAGAAATTGGGAGAATTTCTGTGGGCATACCGCACAACGGTACAAACACCAACAGGTTGTACCCTATTTTCATTAGTTTATGGGTGTGAAGCAGTTCTCCCTATTGAAATTTAAATTCCATCGCTCAGAATAGAAGTAGCTAATCAGCTGACTAAGGAAAATAATGATCGTTTAAGACTTCAAGAGCTAGAAGGGTTAGACGAAAAATGCCTTCAAGCTCAACAGCGCATCGAGTTCTACCAAGCACGCATCTCCAGAGCTTTTAACCGAAAAGTGAAGGAAAGAGTGTTCAAAGTTGGTGAGCTAGTTTTGGCTATGAAGAGGCCAATGATCATTACACATAAAAGTAAGGGAAAATTCTAGCCCAAATGGGAAGGCCCTTATGTGATTGAAACCACATTTTCAAATGGCGCTAACAGATTAGCCAAGCCTAATGGGGATTTGATAATGTCTCCTATCAATGGCAAATTCCTGAAGAAGTATTATGCTTGATCTCCTTTGCTTAATGGAGTATGGTAAAGATTTCATTCTGATGATACTACATATAAAGATTAGCTGAATCATATTCTATCATGTTCTTATGACCTCTGAATAGATATGTTTAACTAATTTGAAACTTCAAAACCTATCATGTCCATATTACCTCTGATAGTGTTTTGTATACAAATTTAGTTGGATCATATTCTATCATGTTCATATTACCTCTGAATAGATATATTCAGCTAAACCTTACCGAAAGTATATCATGTCCATATTACCTCTGATATCACTTTCATCTTAGCCTATCATTTATATTCTAAAGTGATGGGTCCACAAAGTCAAAAAATGTATCTTTATTATCTCTGGGAATAACAAATTACAAAAGGAGCAAAAAAAAGTACATCATTGGGGAGAAGCAGTTAAATCGTGGATCTGTTGCGCCAAAGCAGCCATCCTCTCATTCCTGGAGTTTAAAATATTGGTGCGAGCCAGTTCCAGCCTTGCTTCGTCATTGCTCAAGAGAGATAGTTCGGACAGAGAATCAACAAAACTTGCGCGGATGACACCCATATTTGTCAAGTTCTGTTGAGCCGTATTCACTTGGCCCTCCAATACATCACGAACTAGCGATGCTTTGAGAAGCCTCTCCCTTGTTTGAGCAAGTTCAGCTTCCAATTCTCGAACCCTCACTTCATATCCCTCACATTCGGCACGGCAATGAGCTAGCTGAGGAATACTCTCCACCAATACTGCTTGCTCTTTCTAAATCTCTTGCTGATGTTCCTGGATGGATTTGTTTAAAGATTCTATCTTCTGAGCAAATTTCGCAGTTAGTGAGTCGTACTCAGCCTGAACCAAGTCATTGATGCTGCCTCGGGATAGTTACAAATATTCGTTAATTGGTTGTTCTAAACCATTAACCATTTGCTCTAGCGCATTAGCTCTTTCAGCGTCATTAAAATTTCTAATCTGCGCTATAGTGAGCTTGGAGGACGTCTTCAAAGCATCAAAGCCTAGATTCTTCTCCAGCACCATGGATATTAATTCTTTCAAAGTGAGGTAGAATATGCTAGTGTATTGTTCAACTAGCATAGCAAAGCTCGAATGGATGTTGGGAGTGGCCGCAACATCAGTAAATCTCCCTCCTGGAATGTCACTACCACATTCCAAAAACAGGAGTATTTTTGACTTTTTAGATATTATTAATATTATGGTATTATATTAAATGGTTTCTCGATATTGTATTTAAATTAAATAATTGCATGAGGTGTACATTTAAATATATTATATTATATACTGTGTTCTTAATGTCTGAGCTGGTAGACTTGACCTAGAGGCCACTAGACGAACACCTGATCGAATAATGGGGATTATGTATTTAATTATTTTATTTAGAATTAATTTATTGAAGGTTGTAATTAGTTACCGTAATTTATTTAATTGTTGCACCCTGATATTGCTTCGATATTTGGAGCGCTACCCTAGCTTTTGTCTTCCAAAAAATTTCACAATATTGCCCTAGACATGCCCGCCTTCCATTCTGCTATTTTTGTAACTTATAATTATGCTCTATGTACCTTATTTTTAGCCGCACAAAAATCGTCGCGGACGTTTATTTAATTTCTAAATAAATTCCAACTTTGTATCATTGTGCGTTCCAATCGAAATTGGAGACAATCTTGACCTATTTTTCATGCGATCCAAATTAGGAAAATATTTTGTTCTGAGTCTTCTTCACTAATGATATTGATGACCCGACCTAATTTTGGCTCCAGGTACTCCTAATTAATTTTAGAACACAACTTGCATTTATTTCTAATAAATTTGAGGATACTATTTTGACCGATTCCGTAAATCCTGATTTAATTCCAGTGCCCTGCTATTTGATCCCATACCAAACATACAGCGCCCCCTGACCCTACAAAACACCGAACACAGAATCGCCCGCCAAATTTTCATCATTTTATGCATCTGTGCAAATACCCAAATTTAAGAGGGCTAATTTGTAAATTTGCATTTGGTGTCAATACCCCATTTGTTTAAAACAATAAAGGATCCCTAATATTTAACTAAGTCTCTCACCCTCATCCCCACATGAAGAATCCCTCATGTTAAATCTAGGCCATCCATTAAAAGGGGCTCATCATAACCCTTCATTCCCACACCCTCTCCCTATTTAAAGTCACCTCACCCACACTCTTCCCTAGGAAAGCCCTAATCCCCAAAAACCTAGGTTTCCCCACCTCCTCACAAGCCCCCATCTCCCACACTCAACCGTAGCTTTTCTTCTCCTCTTCTTTATTTTTTTTCTTCCCTTCTTCTTCTTCTCCTTCCTTTCATCTTCACCTCCTTCTTTTTGAATTTAAAGTAGAGGGGGGAAAACCCAACCCCTCCACTGTGCAACTCCCTGACCTCAGGCCCTCATCCCGACGGCGTGCTCCAACCACTCTCCGGCCAACTCCCACTTTCATGCATCCTCCCTCCGTTCGAGCTCACCCCGGCCCAGCTGCTGCCCCCTCCGGCGCACGACTCCGGCGGCTCTTCCATCAACTCTGGCTCGGGTCAGCCAACTCCGCCCCCTCGAGCCGAGCTCAACTGCATCTCCCTCTATCTCCACCGGCCCACTATAGCAGTATCACCACCACCATCTTCACCTATCACCACCACCATCTACTATCACCACCACCACCATCTTCACCTATCCCCAACACCATCTACTATCACCACCACCACCATCTTCACCTATCCCCATCACCATCTACTATCACCACCATAAATGCGGCCAGCTCCCCCTCCGGCCGGCCAGCCAGTCGACCACCGGTGAGTCTCCTCCCCCTCTTCCCTCTTTCACTGAAATTAATATGTATATGTATAATTAGTGTAATATAATATGTATATGTATAATTAGTGTAATGTAATTATATATGTATAATTAATGTGATGTATTTGTATATATTTAATTAATATGTAGGTACATGTTGTAGAAGCATAAAAAATACGTCAGATGGCTATACGCAGCTTATTGGTGCTGGGCAGCGTAAAAAGATGACTTCAGAGCCATCAGCGTACAATAGAGCTTTTCCGATGATCACAGCATGAAATATTAAAAGCTCAAAGGATCATCTGCGTAAGTGCAGTATGTCCAGACTGCTTCAGCGTAAAATAGGGTGCTTCGTCGCCTATATGGCGTAAAACACATCCGCTTTCAATATAGCATTAAAGCGTACGAGGAACGCTTCATGTTCTCCGAAGTGAACCTGTCAGATCCTGCAATGAACCTGACGTCTGGACTTCTGACAAAGGGATACTGCTCGACTATCCAGACGACGGATATAATGATGGCACGGCACTGCAACCCAGGCTGTCATTTACCGCCATCTCCTTTGCGTAAACTGCTTTTACGTGCATAAAGGGATACGCTGTCTTGTTTTACACAGGCAGACATGAGCTGTTTACGATCCACAGTAGACAAACCGCCTGCCACATCAAAAGCTGCACTCCGTATGGGGCTCGAGGCACGTCTCTACGTCTAATGCACAGAGCGGTGACAGTTTCTGCACAGAGCGGTGACAGTTTCTCGAGGCACGTCTCTGCGACTGATGCACAGAAGGCCTGCAGACCTTCAAAAACATGCCTCTACATTTAATGCGCAGGATGGTGGCAAATCTCTGCATTTAATGCAAGAGATTTGATTATATCTTCAAAAGCCGTAATTCCGGCTAAGACGTCCACATCAGCACTCTGGCACGTTACGCAGCGACTTCTACGCCCATTCAGCTTCTGTGCTCACTCGACTTTTACGCCCACTCGGCCTCTATGACCACTCGGCTTCTACGCCCACTCGGCCTCTATGACCACTCGGCTTCTACGCCCACTCGGCTTCTACGCCCACTCGGCCTCTATGACCACTCGACTTCTACGCCTATTCGGCTTCTATGCCTACTTGGCTTCTACGCCATGGTGATAGACATTGGCTTCTACGCCCACCTCTTCTACACGAGGGATACCTACCTGCGTGGCTTCTACGCCGTGATCTTCGTAGCGATTATACACGTTTTGTCCCATTAGTTGGACCCGCGTCACACGCTCATTCAGAGGATCATCTATACGCAGGCATTGGTTATTTTAACCGTTGTGTAAAAAGGTGTTGTACTTTCCACTACTCGGTTTCCACATCGACGGAGTGGTCACTGTCACTAACACTTTATAAATAGAGACCTCTATCAACAAAGGACAGGTCGAAAAAATTGACAAGGGTCAAAAAATTGGTCAAGAAATCCAATATCAGATCCAAGGTCGAACTTCCAAGAAAGATCGAACCAGAGGTCAAGAGAGAGAGAGAGAGAGAGAGAGAGAGAGAGAAGAATCTGGAGCTCAGGCAAAGAGTAGGGATCGACGACTTTGGCATCGTGCATCCACCCTCTTTTGCAACCTTCGAAGCTGCTTCCTGTCTTCTACGGCACTTCTTCATCATCGTGTGGTCCAAGGGCTAAAGTGATCGACTGCAGATCAGACACCTATAGCAATATTTACCCAGATTTATAAATTATACTTCGACATCCTCGTATAGGATTAAATTGTACAAGTTTGTTTGTAAACCAAAGAACACGGGTTTCGTATAAACCCCGTCTTGAATATATTTTCATTCTTTCGTTTTCTACCACAAACAAGATGACGACTCTGCTGGGGACGTCTTTCTCTTCTGATGAGGAAGTAATTGCTCAACACGATGCGGTATCTGTAGGAACCGTGAAGAAGACACTGGTCGTCCAATTCGACCAGTCTGCCTACGAAAACATGCTTCGAACCGGGGGTAGCTCTCACCCTCTCTCCGTCCAAGATAATAGGAAGCTGCGCAAGGTCTGGATGCCCAAGACATCCTCTACCCTCCCTGTGGACTCTCCGATCTCTCCGACCAATGAGGTTGTAGCGTTGCTTCCTCCGTGCCCTGCACGTAAAATCTAGTCTCCCGCTACGCACGGTACAGACAAAACTTTGGGCAAAGCCTCAGCGCTAACCCAGAAGTATCCACTGCGTTCTACGCGTAGAAACCAGTCCCCCGCTACGCGCGGTATAGACAAAACTTCGGGCAAAGCCTCAGCGCTAACCAGAGGTATCTACTGCGCTCTACGCGTAGAAACCAGTCTCCCGCTACGCGCGGTACAGAAAAAACTTCTGATTATGCCCTAGCGCCAAATCGGAAGTATAAAACGCGTTTAGTGCGTAAACATTCATCTACCTTCCGCGGAAAACCAGATGACCCCTACAATCTACTCAAGGGAAAGCAAGCTGCGGAGTACTCAACTTCTCGGCCTTTACGCCAGCGAGGGAACAATCTGCCTACCCTCCGGATTACGCGAGAAGCCGATGGCCGACTGAGGACCTCTTCAGCTTTACGTCAGTCTGAGCAAATCTCCAAATCACGCCAGGCGAAGTCCCTCGGCGTAAAGCAAGCTCAGGTTGTGGAAAGACACCCTCCCCGGGGATTATCCGCCACCCAGATGGCCAACCTGTTGTACACAGGTGGCACAGGGAAAACCATGGTGCCCAACCTCCGCATGCCCACCGATAGGAACAGAAGGAACAAGCCATCATCTTCTTCTTCTGCAACTTCTTCTGACCTGCGAGATTATCTGATCCAGAAACGCAAAGACAAGAGTCATAAACGGACTTCAGTTCCCCTAACGGTCAAACGCGGGGAGATCTTATGGGAAGATACATCGACGTCTAATGTCGTTATAACAGTAGGACCACATGAAGATTCCATCTTTATTATTCCACCAACTCGCGGCAATCAGCATCCAATAATCTTCGGTCGCAGACGGGATACCCCGATCATACAGGAAGATATTCGCGAGCTTGAAACTGGCAGGATACAAACCCATAGATATAGCCCGCAAGCATTGAATATTATGCAAAGCATGGGTTATGATTTGAAGCTGAAACAAGGCCTCAACTATGGAAAAGGTAGACGAATACCGTTGCGTGGTAATTCTCACCATCAACAAGCTCGTTTCAGGTTAGGATATACTGCATCTCTTACGAAACCCAAAACTTCAAAATCTAATCCTGTACAACCAGAGGCAGCTCCTTCTGAATCAGTTTATGTGGCCCGAGGCCACGGCATGTCTGGGGGTAACTTACCTTGGCAAAATAAGGCGGCATCCAAGGCTAGGGGCAGAATGTCCTCAAGATCCGAAGATGATGCAACGACGACAATCTTCCCGGAAGACCGTAAAACTCAGGCATCAGGAGCCCTACGACCAAAAGGGACTTTCTCCTTCCAAGAAGATGACCTCATTGAAATCTTCAATATGTTAAGGGAGGAACGCAAGCTTCAGCTACCCAACATCAGATACCCTGAGAGGGCCGACAAAGTCGATGACCCAGATTATTGTCTCTTCCATCGGTACACTCATCACCCTACAAAGGCCTGCTATGTACTAAAAAGGAGAATTCAGGAATTGATCGACGTCAAGGTCATCACTTTGCATTTATAAACAAGGGAACGATCACTACAGAAAAATACCAGATGATGAGTCCCTAAAAGGTTTTCCCAGTGGATCCTTCAGAAGAAAATCACTCTATAGTAAATTTTCCACAAAAAGCTGCCATGTCCATATTACCTCTTAGCAGACGTGTACCTCCATCTCCAAAGGGGTCACGATCAAAGTTTGTCATGTTCATATTACCTCTGAATAAACTTTCGGCTATCGACTATCTTCTGATATAGGTTGCCATCTACACTTAACACCCGTACTTAGTCATAAGTACGCCAGTAGTATTAAGTCCACAAAACTGTCATGTCCATATTACCTCTGAGCAGACGTGTACCTCCATCTCCAAAGGGGTCACGATCAAAGTTTGTCATGCTCATATTACCTCTGAATAAACTTTCAGCTATCGACTATCTTCTGATATAGGTTGCCATCTACACTTAACACCCGTACTTAGTCATAAGTACGCCAGTAGTGTTAAATCCACAAAACTGCCATGTCCATATTACCTCTGAGCAGACGTGTACCTCCATCTCCAAAGGGGTCACGATCAAAGTTTGTCATGTTCATATTACCTCTGAATAAACTTTCGGCTATCGACTATCTTCCGATATAGGTTGCCATCTACACTTAACACCCGTACTTAGTCATAAGTACGCCAGTAGTGTTAAGTCCACAAAACTGCCATGTCCTTATTACCTCTGAGCAGACGTGTACCTCCATCTCTAAAGGATTCACGATCAAAGTTTGCCATGTCCATGTTACCTCTGAGCAGACGTGTACCTCCATCTCCAAAGGAGTCATGATCAAAGTTCGCCATGTCCATATCCCCTCTGAGCAGACATAAGCCTCCACCCTTGGTCATCAACCTTCGGTGCAACAGGCAGCCGACTGATGTAAATACAACCAGGAACGGAGTTCCAGATGATAATAAACATCCTCTTTTCCAGTATATCGATGCTCAAATTCTAAATCAGGAATCCACTCCCCATGACGAGGTAGAACCCATAGCACAAAAATTCTTGGAAGTTATGAACTTCTACCGTCCGTATGTCTGGAAAGTAGCGTCATCATCCAACGTCGTCACGACGTATGGACCACATGAGGATTCTATCTTCATTGTCCCGCCTACCTGCAACAGTCAGCGTTCAATAGTCTTCGGCCGCATGCGCAATCAACCGACTGTCCAGGAAGATTCTTTCAATGACGATGCTGGAAAAATGCAAGTTCACCGATACAGCCCGCAAGCGTTGAGGATCATGCAAAACATGGGCTACGACTTAAAGCGGAAGCCAGGCCTCAACTACGGAAGAGGCAGACGAATGCCGCTGCACGGTAACCCCTACTATCAACGAACTTATTTCGGGTTAGGGTATGCCACCTCCTCTAAGTTGGACGAGGATATCTTTTCCTTTTCTCAGAACGGCTCGTCGCCCTCTGACTCACCTGATGCTCTCGAACAAATATTATCAGTGAATATGGTAGTGACAGAACCCTTTGAAGCAGATGAACAGGATTCTGAGCCGTTTGAGAATGACTCTTGGGCCCAACAAATGGATACGTAGTAGGAATTTCGCTTCGAGCAAAGAGAACCTCCCACCAAAGACGAAGTTATCCAGGTTGATGTTGGGGGTGAACTTTTGCCAAAGCCGATATTTATCAGTAACAATCTTTCCCCAGCTGAAAGGGAAGAAGTTATCCAGCTGATAAAAGAATATATCGACGTCTTTGCATGGGATTATGAGGATATGCCAGGCCTTGACCCAAAGGTGGCTACTCACAAACTCAACACATTGCCAGATTCAAAGCCTGTGAAGCAGTACCAACGCCGGTTCCGTACGGATATGATGGACGCAATCGAAGCAGAAGTCAAGAAGTTGATAGCCTGCGGTTTCATCCGGGAAGAACAACATCCCGACTGGGTCGCCAACGTTGTCCCAGTCATGAAGAAAAATAGGAAAATACGTATCTGCATCGATTACCGAGATCTGAATGCAGCTTGCCCCAAGGATGAGTTCCCTCTTCCCATCACGGACATCATGATCGACAACACCTGCGGTTTTGAACGTATATCTTTCAGGGATGGATTCTCAGGATACAATCAGATCAAGATGCATACTGAAGACGAGAAGCACACTGCCTTCCGGACCCCGTTGGGGGTATATTACTATACGGTCATGCCCTTCGGATTGAAGAACGCCGGGGCTACATACCAACAGGCTATGAGTAACATATTCCATGAGCATTTACGCAAAACAGTAGAATGTTACGTGGACGACATAGCCGTCAAGAGCCGCCTCAAAGATGATCACATTCAAAACTTGAGGACGATATTCGAGTTAATGCGCCAACATCAACTCAAGATGAACCCTACGAAGTCCTTTCTGGGTGTATCTAGTGGCAAATTCCTGCGATTTATCATTACCGCCAAAGGCATCCAAGTGGACCCTGACAAAGTCCAGGCCATCGTAGAAATGCGATCGCCCCGTAATCTGAGGGAACTCCGGGGATTTCAAGGCCGTCTGGCTTATATTCGGAGATTCATATCCAACCTCTCGGGGAGATGTCAGCCCTTTTCTTATCTCATAAAGAAAGGTGTATCCTTCGTATAGGACGAAACCTGTCAGCAAGCGTTCGGAGATATCAAGCGCTACCTCACCAGTCCACCAGTTCTGATGCCTCCCGTCATGGGAAGACCATTCTTGCTATATGTTCGAGCGATGGATAATTCGCTAGGAGCTCTTCTCGCACAAAAGAACGATATGGGTCATGAACAGGCTATCTACTACCTCAGCAGGATGATGGTCGGAGCCGAACACCGGTACAACCCAGTGGAGAAAGAATGCTTGGCTCTGATGTTCGCTATCCAGAAGACGCGGCACTATGTCACCGGCCAGACTATTCATATCATCTTCAGGATCAACCCTCTTCGAGTACTGATGAGCAAGCCAAGTGCTCTTAATTCCTGACTCGCGACTTGGGCGATGCTGTTAACACCATATGACATGGTATACGTCCCGCAGAAGTCCATCAAAGGCCAAGCGTTGGCCGACTTCCTAGCTGCTCATCCGATCCAGGAGACCTCCAAACTATACGAGGACATCCCTGACGAAGTTGCAGAATATAATTCCGCAATGAAAAGTGACACATGGCAACTATTCTTCGATGGTGCCTCCAGAACTGGTCCTATGGGAAACGTGGTTTCAGGAGTAGGAATCGTCCTGGTCACTCCTGATAAACTCGTCATCTACCGAGCATATTCTCTTAGCGAGCCATGCTCCAACAATGTGGCAGAGTACAACGCCCTGCTAATCGGGCTACAAGTCGCCAAAGAGCTGGGGGTCGAATCTCTGGAAGCCTTCGGTGATTCTCTACTGATCGTCAATCAAGTCAGAGGAATATATGAAGTCCGAAATCCAGACCTCATCCCCTA
Organism: Iris macrosiphon; assembly: GCA_036927795.1. Lineage (NCBI taxonomy): Eukaryota > Viridiplantae > Streptophyta > Magnoliopsida > Asparagales > Iridaceae > Iris > Iris macrosiphon. Next base: position 53,352,310 of record JAYESA010000014.1, read on the forward strand.
TCACCAAGCAACGGTCGAGATAGCCATGACATTTAAAGGGTTCTTCATAGAGCATGTACCTCGATCTCAGAATCTGGAAGCTGATGCCCTAGCCAGTCTAGCTGCGGATTTAGCCACTCCTATAAGAAGGCAGAATTCGGTAATCCTTCTTAACAGAGATTTATTCTGTGTGAAAAACAACTTTCATATAGAACGCAGCTACATTGTGAACGCAGATCCCCCTAGAAGAGACTGGAGAAGTCCCTTCATAGATTTTGTGGCATACAGAATCTTGCCGGAGGACCCCAAAGAAGCAGTATCCGTCAAAAGACGATCATTACGCTTCTACTTCGATGCATCTTCACAATGCCTATATCGCCGGACCTACGACGGACTGCTATTGAGATGTCTCTCTAACGACGAAGCATAGCAGATTATTCGGGAAGCTCACAACGGCGTATGCGGAGCGCATCAACCCGGTCCTAAGCTACAGGATCGTATCAGGAGAATGGGCTATTACTGGCCCACTATGATCGCAGACGCGATCAACTATGCAAGATAATGCAGAGCCTGTCAGGTTCATGCAGACTTCATACATCAACCGTCTGAATATCTATATCCTACGGTTGTATCCTGGCCTTTCGAAGCATGGGGTATGGATATCATTGGTCCTATTCACCCGTCTTCCTCCAGAGGTCATCGGTTCATACTGGCCATCACGGATTACTTCTCCAAATGGGCAAAGGTGATCCCTCTTGCTGAGGTAAAAGCATCTAATGTAATCAGCTTCATCAAGCATCACGTCATTTATCGCTTCGGGGTACCCCGGAGGATAATTCACGACAATGGGCCTCAGTTTATCAGCCAAGCGTTTCACCGATTTTGCGATAAAAATCGGATACACAATATTGCCTCTACGGCATATTATCTAGCTGCTAATGGTTTGGCGGAAGCTTTCAACAAAACTATTATCAAACTCTTGAAGAAGTTCCTCTCTTCAAACAAGAGAGATTGGAATGAGAAGCTGGGCGAATGTCTCTGGGCATACCGCACAATGGTACGAACACCGACAGGTTGTACCCTATTTTTACTGGTCTACGGGAGCAAAGCAGTTCTCCCCATTGAAATCCAGATCCCGTCACTCAGGATAGCCGTGACTAATGAGCTGACTCAAGAAAAGAATGACCTGTTAAGGCTTCAAGAACTAGAAGGGTTACACGAGAAATGCCTCCAAGCTCAACAGCGCATTGCGCTCTACCAAGCACGCATTTCCAGAGCTTTCAATCATAAAGTAAAGGAAAGAGTATTCAAAGTCGGCGGGCTAGTTTTAGCCGTAAGAAGGCCAATGATTCTTACTCACAGGAGTAAAGGCAAATTCCAGCCCAAGTGGGAAGGCCTTTATGTGATCGAGACAACGTTCTCAAACGGCGCCTACAGGTTAGCCCAGCCTAATGGAGACCTGTTAATGGCTCCTATCAACGGCAAATTCCTGAAAAGGTACTATGCTTAATCTCCTCTGCTCAAGTGGAATATAGCGAGAATCTCAATTCTGACAAAACTACTTCCAAAACGAAACTAGTTGGGTCATATTCTATCATGTCCATATAACCTCTGAATAGATATGTTCGACTAATTTGGAAATGCAATACCTATCACGTCCATATTGCCTCTGATAGTGTCTTGTCTACAAACTTTAGTCAAAGCATATTCTATCATGTCCGTATGACCTATGAATAGATATATCCTGCCAAAGCATATTCTATCATGTCCGTATGACCTATGAATAGATATGTCCTGCTAAAGGTTTATCGAGAGTCTACCACATCCATACTACCTCTAATATCACTCTCGCCCAAACCTGTCATTTATATTCCGAAATGATGGGTCCACAAAGTTAGAAAAGATTCGCTTTATTTATTCCCAAAAAAGAGCAGAATTATATTTGGAAAGCAAAAAGAAGAAAGGGTACATCATTGTGGGGGAGCGGTCAGATCACGAATCAGCTGCACCAGTGCAACTATCCTCTCATTCCTGAAAACCAAGGCATCGGCGCGGGTCCGCTCCAGCCGTGCCTCATGGTTGCTCATAAAGGACAGTTCGGCCCTTGCCCGAAGAAAACCCGTACGGGCGGCTTCTGCACGCTCCAAATCTCGTCGTGCTGTGCTCAGTCGACCAGTCACTACATCTAGACCTGCCAACGACTGAGAAGCCCACTCCTCTGCCTGGGCGAGTTTTTTCTTTAACTTGCGAGCCCTCGCTGCATTCCCTTCATGCTCAGATTGGCACTTCGTCTGAAGAGCAAGAGCCTCCTCCACGACAGCTTTTCTTTTATCCATCTCCAGCTGGTGTGTTTTGATGGATTTATCTAGGCTTTCCAGCTGTTTAGTAAGCCGCGCAGTCATGAAGTCGTATCTAGTCTGGACCTCAGCTTCGATGCTGCCCGGAGTCAGTTGCACGTATTCGTTAATAGGTTGCTCCAAACCATTAACCATCGCCTCCAGGGCGTCAGCTACCCCAGAATCATCGAATTCCCTGACCGTCCCGATCGAAAATCGGGAAGCCTTCTTCAGACGCTCGAAGTCTAGATTCTTCGCCAACACCATTGATATCAGCGTTTTCAGGCTGGCGTAGAAGAGGCTGGTATATTGCTCGGTCAGCGCAACTAGATCAGATTGGACGCCAGGAGTGGCCGCAATATTGGCGAGTCCCCCTCCAGGAGTGATTACAGACGATGTGGCCACGGCCGTCGCCTCAACAAGTGGTACGACCAAGGAAGATGCGACAATGACAGTCGAAGTCATCGGCATACTCGCAGGAGGCAATGTCACAATGACAGGCTCATCCTCCTCTTGAGATGTCAAAACTACTCGGGGCGAGCCGGCACCCGAAGATGCTTCCTCTTCAAACTCAGGTACCTCCGTGTCGCCACCAGAAGCCGAAGCAGAGCCGAAAAGCGCTTCAGCGCTCTTCTCCCCGTGGACATCTGCCCCTGAAAAGAAGACAAGAAAGTTAATATCGACGAGATGTTAATTTCTCTAAAAAAAAGGCATAAAGATGACATTTACCCACGGCCGACGGCATATATGTCGCATCTGCAGCCAGTACAGCTAAATCACTTCTTAATGATGCTAAGCAGGCTATCATACCTGGAGAAAGGGGTCTGATAGCTGACACTGGCAAGTAGTCTTCCAAATCCTCCTCAAATTCCAACCGAGGCTCATCGGCTGGAATCTTGCCAGGTGCGCTCGCAGGCACGAAAGGGGTCTCTTCCGACGCTGATCCGGATAAAGGTATATGGAACCTTATACTCAGCCCCGGAGGCGACTTCGTTCCACTACTGGAGGCAGTGGCAGCAACGGCAGCCTAAAGCAGGAGTTCTCCGGCACCGCCAACCGAAACTGAGGGTCCCTCCCCGAAAGGCGAGGAACCTCCAATCAAAGAGACATCCCCAACAGGGGAGACAGTAGGTTCCTCTCTATGAGCCTCAATACCAGGAATCCGGAGAGGACGATTAACCGTCTTCTTCTTCCTCTTGCAAGGGGAAGTCTGCTTCAGAGCAGGAGCCCTTCGCTTCCCAGAGACTACCAAAGCCCCCGTAGGCGAAGGTACTTCATACCTCGGCACCGATACCAGAGGCTCATCCGGAGTAACGGACTCCTCACCCTCATCAGAAGAAACCGAGGGGACTTTGACTCTTCCCCCAGGCTTGGGAGAAGGCACCCTAAAGCTTCCACGCATGTCAAAATCACGATGGAAGGTATTGATCGCCACGTAGAACTGGACATACGAGTGGAGGATGCGCAGCTCCGTGGAGAGTGTGACGACCGGCACGGTAAAGATTGCTCCCGTGCAACCCATGATAAAATACCGCCATCCTTTGGCTCCATCAATGAGTCCGCCCCTGGACCTGAAGCTGGTGACAGCATTGCCCAGGTGCAACTGATCGTACCCAAATTGCCTGGCAAACCGACTGGGCAAGTAGGGCTCGAAGAAGCAATGATCTTCGCTTCTGTATAGCCAATGGGAGGGTCTGATGCAGACCAACCAATTAAAAGCTTCCGGAGAAAGATTGGTCTTCTCTCCACCTAAATCCTCAAGCCTAATCCCCGATTGATTATGATGTACAGAGGGGATAATGCAGAAGAGCTTCCAGCAGTGACTGAGGTTCAACACCAGCCGACAGTCTAAAACTGTGTTCAGTTCCAGGGAGAGTCCTTGTAGTTCAGCAAGAAACTATCCCCCGAGCTACTACCAGGGCCAGGAGACATCACCCAGGGGTTGTGGAGAATTAACCATCCCATCAAGTACACGTATGGTAATTCTACCCTGGGAAAACTATCACGCCGAGCTTCGTCGACGAGTATCCCATCAGTCATGGCTCTCAGGCTAGCCTGTATCTGGCACACCATGGCAGGGAGCAAGCCCAGTCTTGCCCCGAACACCAGATGCACGGCAGGCCACAGGATGTTCCGGTGAATGCGGTCCGCGGACGCAATGCCGGGCACCACTACTCGACGTAGCCATATGGAGAGGAAACCAGCCAGCCGGGCTTCCTTAGACAGAGACCTGCGGCAGCGCCTCAAGTAACTGTAGGCCTTAGTGCCTTCAGGATACATTCTTACCCCGTCATCGAGAATCTGATCTGGAGCCTTAGCATCCTCCATAAGATCCTCGACGACCTGGGCACTGAGCACGTCCAAGCAGTTCACAAGCTTATTCTTGCCCCCCGAGACTTTCTCCGACTTGGCGGCCCTGGCCCGGTGGAAGAAGAGGTAGGATGTCCACTTAGTGGTGTGAGCCAAATTAGAAGGCTCATCATAAAAAGCGGTGCATACGAGGTAGTGGCATATCAGCTCCTGGTACACTTCCACCGCCCGAGGGTCCGAGTCCCCCAACTCCCGGTTGGTGGGAACATACTCTTCATATGGGGTATCCCCCATCGGCAGTCTCGAGATCACTGCCATCTCATGGAGGGCCAACCCTAACTCCCCCAGTGGAGTGGCGAAGGTCCCGGTGAGCGAAATGTATCGCTCCATCAGCGCCAGAAATAGGTTAGGGTTGGGAGGCAACCCAACACTCGTCGTACTCACAGCAGCATACAGTCCAATGCCCTCCAGCTCTCTCCGAAAATGCTTCAAGCCCCAGTCAACTAGGCAAGCCCATTGGAGGTTTGTTGGGGTGATCCACCCATTACACCGAGGATTCTCCTTGGGGTATACCCCCCCTCGCCCCATGAATTCATTGCAGAAAGTCGGCAATTGGACCGGTTGGATCACTAAACTGTCTTCACTCGGGACGCTGCCCGGGCACAGTCCCCTGAATACCGTCACAACGCCGGAAGGGCGGCTGACAAACGACCCCTGGTCAGCTCCTTTCAGATAAAAGATCTTCCCCGGCTTGCCATGAAGATCGGGAGTCAGCGTCCACGACATCCTCCTAGGATGTGTAGCATGAAAGAAATTCGAGATGGGATAATCTCTCGGCATCGTTGGCAGATACAAGACCAAACTCTCGACGGGGAAAACCCAGGATTCTCTCTTGGGCTTCGTCTGGGACTGTTTGTCAATCATGTCCCCAAAGAGAAAAGTCAGCTTTATGTACTGGTCCCCGTCTATGTACGTCAGGGGATCTCCGCTAATCATGTTCAGCAATGTCCGCTCACCCTGAGCCGATATCAAGATCTCCCTTCCTTCAGGATACTGGGGTCTGGAGATAGGAAATGTCACGTGGGACAGATCCTCCAGATAGTTTGAGTGCAGCATCCCGGCAGCGGAACCCATCACCTCGGCCAGTGGAGACTCATGCAAGTTAACTGCAAAAGTGCAAGGAAAATACATCACTACAAATCTTGTAACATAAAAACCAAGAAACGACAGTCTGTGCTTTACGCCAAGACTGTACAAATTTGGTCATTTTACGCCGGAAGTCACATCCAGAAGCGTAATTGGCGGTATACAGTCTGTGCTTTACGCCAGACTGCCAAAATTCTAGTTGTTATGCCGGAGGTCCCGTCCACAAGTGTAAAGCTAAAATTTTATAGTATACACCAAGTTTTCGGCAGTCAGAGCTTTTACGCTCAAAACTGCAAAAATATAGAGTTTTTACGCTGGCACATTAGAAATATGGGCGTAAAAGATAAAAATGTCTCCGTGCGTCATCTTCCTCAAAGAGGCTATTAGCACAGAAGACGACCTAGCGCAGTCACGTTCAACGTGTGCGAAGGATTTTTTGTCGTTCTTTGTCATCCCAAAGGCTCTACCTCTAAGGCCGGGTGCACTGCTCGTTGGCGGGATACTTCGCTCAGAAGAAAGTTCACCTTGCCCGACCGAAGACTCTCTTGCTGGGGCAGAAGAACGAGAAGAAGAACCTATACTCTTTCCCTTAGTGGAGGGGATTTGTTTCGGCGCCATTTCTGAAAACTCGGAGTGCTCGGAGAAAGAACGAGGGAAAAAACTCGAACAGTCGAAGGCTCTCTTTCGCAGAAGACGGATGAAAAGTTTTTCTCTCAAAAGCTTGGGATATATATAGAGTTCGGACCGGCTCCTCGAATCCTCGGACGGACCCCTCGAAACCCTAACCAAATCTCACAATTAATATTTTGGTTATGATTGGGTACTACGTCAGCCCACTACTCTCGAAAGGCGGACAGTCGGCGAATTCAAAAAGTTTTTCGCGCAAAGCAGGTTCGTGGTTTCTACGCTAAAGAGCTTTCTACGCTTGACAGCTACAGATCTACGATTTTACGCTCGCAAGCTATCAGTCTATGGTTTTATGCCCGGATGCCTTTGTGCTCGGTAGCTTTTATGCTCGAGAGGCTACAAACCTACGACTTTACGCTCAGCAGATACCAAATCGATGATCTCACGCTTGGTGGCATTTAGTTTACGCTCGGAGGCAACAGATCCACAACCTTATGCTCGGAAGATTTCTTTTTTACAGGCTATAAATCTACAGTTCTACGCTAAGAAGCTTTCTACGCTCGACAGCTACGAATCTACGGTTTTACGCTCGCAAGCTATCAGTCTATGGTTTTACGCCCGGATGCCTTTGTGCTCGGTAGCTTTTACGCTCAAGAGGCTACAAACCTACGACTTGATGCTCAGCAGCTATAAATCTACGATTTTACGCTCGGTGGCTTTCTACGCTCAATAGGCTACGAACTCAAGATTTTCAGCTCATCTACACTACGGATCTCTGACTTTCCGCATATCCGAACAGTTCTCAAGGCGGTCGATTACAGGAGTTCACATAGAAGATACTCCTTCTTGACCTCAAAATATCCCAAGTACCCGAAGCATGCAGAGTTCAAACATTAAGAAATTACTCTTCTCGGGTCAATTGGAGGTTCATCCAGAAATCCAGTCTGTATATTTCATCTACAGCTCAAGATGGCAACTCAGTTCGACAGTTATTTCTTGCCCTATTCCAGGGGATTTTTGAGAAATCATTCTTGAAGATGAAGTCTGAAACAAGAATTCTGTTTACACAGAAGTGAAAACAACAGTTCAAAATTCTACGCGGTTCCTCATTCCTAAACAGCAGGACAGTTCGAACACTCGACTGCTAAAGCAGCTTTTTGCGCATCACTAGTTATGCGTAAAAGACAGGACAGGGCCTAATACTCTTTCTATCAGAGTCGGCGTAAAGAATCAGACGTGTCGAAGCTACACATATTCAGACTTCACAGCAAAGTATGGTAAAACGATCATATGCAGAGAAGAAAGACGATTTTATTAAAGATTAAAGTCATGATTACATATGAGAAAAATCCAGTCTACAAGGGTTTTTTTTCATTTTTATGATTACATCTGAGGGAAACCCCGTCTACAAAGGGCTTCCTCATCATCGTCTGAAGATCGCACCGAGAAGCTGTTCTGACAGGTTCTCACGTTGGTGAAGGTCTTCCTCTTCTTCCAAGAAGATGATCAGTGGCGGAAGGATACAAAAATGGGCATAGACCCATCCTCCAATAAAAGAAAAGCAGGGTAAATCTGCTTTCCTATAGACCGACGCCACTCAAGCCGGGACAGAGCTAGTCTGTCTGACTCTCGTCCCTGGAGGTAACGGGAGAAGGTGCCACTTGCAAGCAGCGTGGTAAAATAAGATTCTTCGTCTCTCCCAAAGAACCACCATACAAAGTTGCTGATTATCCCGAGCAAGGGAGGCTAAGATATCCTTCCATGATCCATCATTGCAGTGGACACTTGCTCGAAGACGCCATCTTTTTCGGCTCCTTACATGCTGGAAGAACATGATCTCCTTCTTCCTCAGGACGACCCAACGAACTCTGGCGATCATCTCTGCGTGGTGATGGAAATGTGGGAAGAACGGGTTAACCCCTCAGCCTTTTTATAGGAGAAAGAGATCACACCGATCCCCAATAACTCCGCCATAAAGTCAGCCTTGAAAGAACGTGTCAGAGTTGACCGTTTCAGGCTCCATTCAGAAGCGTTTTGAGTCACGAGGAACGGTTCATGCTTCATTAAAAGCGTTTCAAATTTTGAGGAATTTTGAAAGCTTTGAAGGGGGTCTTGTAGAAGCATGAAAAATACGTCGGATGGCTATACGCAGCTTATTGGTGCTGGGCAGCATAAAAAGATGACTTCAGAGCTATCAGCGTACAACAGAGCTTTTTCGCTGATCACAGCATAAAATATTAAAGCTCAAAGGATCATCCGCGTAAGTGCAGTATGTCCAGACTGCTTCAGCGTAAAACAGGGTGCTTCGTCGCCTATATGGCGTAAAACACATCCGCTTTCAATATAGCATTAAAGCGTATGAGGAACGCTTCATGTTCTCCGAAGTAAACCTATCAGATCCTGCAATGAACCTGACGTCTGGACTTCTGACAAAGGGATACTGCTCGACTACCCAGACGACGGCTATAATGATGGCACGGCACTGCAACCCAGGCTGTCATTTACCGCCATCTCCTTTGTGTAAACTGCTTTTACGTGCACAAAGGGATACGCTGTCTTATTTTACACAGGCAGACATGAGCTGTTTACGATCCGCAGTAGACAAACCGCCTGCCATATCAAAAGCTGCACTCCGTACGGGGCTCGAGGCACGTCTCTACGTCTAATGCACAGAGCGGTGACAGTTTCTCGAGGCACGTCTCTGCGACTGATGCACAGAAGGCCTGCAGACCTTCAAAAATACGCCTCTACATTTAATGCGCAGGATGGTGGCAAATCTCTGCATTTAATGCAAGAGATTTGATTATATCTTCAAAAGCCGTAATTCCGGCTAAGACGTCCATATCAGCACTCTGGCACGTTACGCAACGGCTTCTACGCCCATTCAGCTTCTGTGCTCACTCGGCTTCTACGCCCACTCGGCTTCTACACCCACTCGGCCTCTATGACCACTCGGCTTCTACGCCCACTCGGCCTCTATGACCACTCGACTTCTACGCCCACTCGGCCTCTATAACCACTCGGCTTCTACGCCTATTCGGCTTCTATGCCTACTTGGCTTCTACGCCATGGTGATAGACATTGGCTTCTACGCCCACCTCTTCTACACGAGGGATACCTACATGCGTGGCTTCTATGCCGTGATCTTCGTAGCGATTATACGCGTTTTCTCCCATTAGTTGGACCCACGTCACACGCTCATTCAGAGGATCATCTATACGCAGGCTTTGGTTATTTTAACCGTTGTGTAAAAGGGTGTTGTAATTTCCACTACTCGATTTCCACACCGACGGAGTGGTCACCGTCACTAAAACTCTATAAATAGATACCTCTATCAACAGAGGACAGGGTCGAAAAAATTGACAATGGTCAGAAAATTGGTCAAGAAATCCAATATCAGATCCAAGGTCAAACTTCCAAGAAAGATCGAACCAGAGGTCAGGAGAGAGAGAGAGAGAGAGAGAAGAATCCGGAGCTCAGGCAAAGAGTAGGGATCGACGACTTTGGCATCGTGCATCCACCCTCTTTTGCAACCTTCGAAGCTGCTTCCTGTCTTCTACGGCACTTCTTCATCATCGTGTGGTCCAAGGGCTAAAGTGATCGACTGCAGATCAGACACCTATAGCAATATTTATCCAGATTTATAAATTGTACTTCGACATCCTCGTATAGGATTAAATTGTACAAGTTTGTTTGTAAACCAAAGAACACGGGTTTTGTATAAACCCCGTCTTGAATACATTTTCATTCTTTCGTTTTCCACCACAAACACATGTATGTGTATAATTAATGTATATGTATATGTATATATTTAATTAATGTGTATGTATGTGTATGTATTTAATTTAATTGGTATATATATATATATATATATATATATATATATATATATATATGTATATATATATTGGTTTAATTTTATAATATCTATTTAATAAAAAGTATACTAGTATAATTTAAATTAGTGTATTAGTATGTACTAATATTAGTGAATGATATAATTATATTGGTATATATACGTACTATATACATATTGGTATATGTATACTCTAGTATGTGTGTATTTATGTATATATATACATGTATACAAGTATATAGTATATGTATTTTTTATTTAGTATATATACATATATGTAGATATAACAAATGTATATTTTTTACTAGTACATATATATGTATACATGTATATTCTTAAATATATTTGTTATGAATAAATGTGTTATGTATATTTATAACATATTAATATATATTTATATACTTCTATTTAGTGTATATACACTTACACGTATTTTGTACAAAATTACTGATATACACTTATATATATATATATATTATACGTATTAAATTGATATATATATATATATATATATATATATATATTCTGAGTATAAATGTATATTTATATATGTATTACTACTAGATGACCCTAGTTGACTAGTGCCATACCTGGCACGGCCCTGAGTTCGATGTTTTTGATTGTGTGTTAGTGTAGCATCTGATACAAGTATGATATTGTGATATGTCTATAGGACTGTTGGTTCATCCAGGCGATACTCTGGAAAAGGACATCAGTATTTACCAGCTAAGAAACTAAGGCAAGTATATTCTCTGATAATTTCCAATTCCTTGATAATTTCTATAATTTCAGTAATCTAGAAATGTTACATCTGAATCCTTGACACTGTGCTACACGGACTAGTATATAGCTTGGATCTACAGTCATGAGATGTTATATTGATTATCCTTTTGACATTGTACACGACATGTATATTAGATATCGTACATGATAGATTGGATATTGCTCGTGTATCGTGACGTGTCATGATTGGATCCACAGTACTAGTTGGGGGCGGGAAAATTGCTAGTGAGAGATGTGATCAAATATCCATTGTACAAGTAAAATATTATTAGTTTTAATCATACCCCTCACGTATGATTAGCCAGACTATGTAGCAATCGTACATGTTCCCAAACCGATCATATTTCGAAGCTACTATATCAAACACTTAGAATAGATTACAGTTCTCTATTTTAAATCATATACTACATCACCCGTATATGATATTGTACCTTGTTCTTTTCATTTCATATATGTACTGACTGTATCATATTGCCTATTGCCTATCTCTTTACATTGCATGTCTTCTTTATTTTGCCATTGCATTTATTCACTGTCTTCTCAGTATCTAGCATCATCTAATTATTGTTTTATAGTCCTTATCAATTTAATGGAACTGTTATTTGAGATTGTACTTTGCTCCTTCCTGACTGGAAATATTTTTCCAGACTATGCCTTAGAGGATCGGTATCCAACACTTTATGGACCCTATGGTGAGTAGCTGCAACTTGGGCTTGGTAGTTCAGTTGTGATTCCGGGAGGTTTAGCCGGAATCACTAGTTTTTCTAGTTAGTTCTTATAGTAGACTTTTTGGTACCGGATTTGTCTCCGGCATACTTGTTGAGACATGGATTTTGTTGAGTTAGATTATTACATTTAGACTTGTGTTGTATTTAATTTTTTTTGTTCGATATCTTATCATGCTGTAGTCATATGATTGAGTATTTGTTCATATTATATTGTGTCATCCGTGCCTCCTTATGGAGATTGGATGCTCGTGTGAGATTGTTTAGATAGTATCATGACTTGACGGTGTTCTACCGCCGATGCTGCGGCGTAGGCTGGACATACCCGCATACTCGTGCCCCAATTTCGGGTGCAGATCGTGATACGGAATGACTGCAGAGGATGTTGCCACAGTCGTTGCTTCAACAGATGGCGCGGGTTCATCCACCTCTGATATTATTTGAACTGCTGCTGGCGGGATTATATCTGAGAATGTTGCGGATGAAAGATCAACGGCTTCAAGGTATGCTTCTTCGACGGTGGTCACCGCCGTTTCATCAGCTGGATCCGCAACAAAATTAGAGGTTGTTTCAGCTCTGCCCTCCCCAGAAAAGTCTTCGCCTGAAACTAAGATAAGAGAAAGTTAATATCAATTTGATGTTAAATTTTCCTAAAAAGCGTGAAGACAACATTTACCCATAGTCGATGGTATGTATATTGCGTCTGCAGCCTGTATAGCTAAATTATTTCTTAATGATGCTAAACAAGCTATCATACCTGGCGAGGAGGGTACACCAACTGACGCTTGAGGATAGTCATCCCAGTCATCACCCAGATCTAATCGAGGTTCATCGGGTGGAATCTCACTTGAAATACTTACAGATGAAGGAGGGGCTAGCCCCATTATTTGTCTGGGTAAAGGTATACTAATTATTATTGAGCTCGACCTCGAAGGCGATATAGAAGCATCACCAGTAACGGTGGTAGCGGCAACAGTCATGGGCAAAGAATCTCCAGCACTTTCAGCTGGGACTATGGAGGCTCCTTCTTTAAAAGGCGAAGGACCCCTAATCAAAGAATCATCCCTAACAGGGGAAATAATAGGCTCACTCCTGGAAGAGGCCCCCTTGGTGGAAGTCCTTTTAGGACCTTTTGTAGTATGCTTCTTCTCACGAGGGGAAGTCTCTTTCTGAGTAGAAGCCTTGCGTTTTTTGGAAATAATGAGAGGCTCTGCTGGCGGAGCTATTACACCTCTCGGTAATATCAACAAATAGTCATCTGCACTAGTAGTTTCATCACCTTCATCAGAGGTGACAGATGGTATCTCCTCTCTTCTAGTAGACTTATGGGAGGGCATTCTGAAACTTCCATATACATCAAAATCACGATGGAAGGTATTGATGGACACATAAAATTGTGCGTATGAATGAAGAATGCGCAACTCCATAGAGAGAGATGTCACGAGAACAGCAAATGTTGCTCCAGTACAACCCATGATGAAATAACGCCATCCTCTAGCTCCATCAATAAGCCTACCCTTGAATTTAAAGCTGGTGATGGGATTTCCCACGTGCAACTGGTCATATCCAAATTGTCTGGCAAAACGGCTAGGCAGATAAGGTTCCAAGTAGTAGTGGTCCTCACTTCTGTACAGTAGGTGGGAAGGTCTAATGCAGACCAACCAGTAAAAGGCTTCAGGAGAAAGAATAGACTTTCCCTGACCTACATCCTGAAGTTTAGTCCCCTGTTGATTAATATGTACGGGGGGAACGGTGCAGAAGAACTTCCAACTATGGGCAAAATTTAATGCTAGTCGACAATCTATGACGCTAGTCACATTCCAAGAAGAATTCATATAATTCAACAGGAAGTTATTGCCCGAACCATTGGCAGATCCGGGAGACATCACTTTGGTGTTATGAAGGATTAACCATCCCATCAAATATAAGAATGGTAATTCCACTCTAGGATATCCTTCGCGCTGTGTAGTATCGGCCAGCAGCCCATAAGTAATAGCCCTCAGGCCAGCTTGTATCCTGTATACTATGGCAGGAAGTAGGCCCAATCATGCCCCAAACACCAAACGCACTGCGGGCCATAGGGTATTGCGATGAATACGATCTGCCGACGCAATACCAGGTACCACCCATCGGCATAGCCAAATAGAAAGAAAGCCAACTAGTTGAGCTTCTTTTGACAGAGGCTTCCGGCAATGCCTAATATAACTGTAGGTTTTGGTCCCTGCAGGATAACCCTCTATGTCTTCATTCAGAACACAATCTGGAACATCTACATCTTTAATAAGGTCATCGATTGTGTTGGCATTAAGAATGCTCAGAGGGTTCAAAGGTTTGTTTTTGCTATCTTCAACCTTGTCCTGCTTGACATTTCTAGCCTGATGGAAGAAAAGATAAGATACCCACTTGTTAATATGAGCCAAATCAGAAGGCTCTCTGTAAAAAGTGGTGCATGCAAGATAGTGGCTCATCAGTTCTTGGTACACAGCCACTGCCCGAGGGTTGGTGTCCTTCAGCTCCCTATTTGTGGGAACGTACACTTCATAGGGAGTGTCTCCCATTGGCAGTTTTGTGATGTCTGCCATCTCATGAAGTGCTAGGCCCAACTCACCTATTGGGGTGGCGAAAGTCCCAGTGAGCGAGTTATATCGCTCGATCAAAGCTAAGAACAAATTGGTGTTGATCGGCAGCCCAACACTAGTAGCACTCATAGCCTCAAATAAGTTGATACTCTTCAGCTCCATCTGAAAGTGCTTCAGGGCCCATGCAGTTAAACTAGCCCATCGAAGATTGTGGGGGTTAAGACATCCACTGGTACGAGGGTTAACCCTAGGATATACTCCTCCCAGCCCCATAAAGTCATTGCAGAAAATTACTATTTGAAGTGGCTGGATCAAAGAAGAGTCTTCACTAGGGACACTGCCTGGTAGTAATCCTTTGAAGGGCATAATAGGGCCAGAGGGGCTACTTTACAAAGGATCCTCTGTTTAATCCTTTCTTATAAAAGATCTTCCCTGGCTGGCCATGAAGATTAGGAGTCAGAGTCCATGCCATCCTTCTGGGATGTGTGGCATGGAAGAATGCAGAAATAGGGTAATCTCTAGACATCTTTGGCAGGTACATAACCGTACCCTCAGCAGAAAATACTCAATCTTCCTTCTTGGGCTTTGTCTGGGATTGCTTATCAATAAAATCCCCAAATAAGAAAGCAGGTTTCTTATACTCGGTTCCATCTATGTATGTCAAGGGTTCCCTACTGATCATACTCAGCAGCATTCTTTCTCCTTGGGCCGAGATCAGAGTTCCCCTTTCTTGAGGATACTCGTTTCCAGAGATAGGGAAAGTCACATGGGACAAGTCCTCCAAATAGTTAGAATTTAACATTCCAACAGCAGAGCCCATTACTTCAGCCAGAGGGGGATCTGTAGGTCCACTGCAAAAAGCAAGAGAATAAGTCAATTTTATACTAGAATTTACTTTCAGCGCATAAAACGTAAAGTGCTACATTCTTGCAGTATACGCCAAAATCTAACAGTCTGGGTTTTTATGCCAGACTGCAAAATATGGAGTTTTTATGCTGGAATTTATTTTCAGTGCGTAAAATATAAGGTTTACAGTATACGCCAAATTTGACAGTCTAAGTTTTTATGCCAGATTGCAAAATATAGAGTTTTACGCTGACACATTAAAATGTGGGCGTAATCTTGCAGTATACGCCAAATTTGACAGTCTAAGTTTTTTCGCCAGATTGCAAAATATGGAGTTTTACGCTGACACATTAAAATATGGGCGTAATCTTGCAGTATACGCCAAATTTGACAGTCTGAGTTTTTTACGCCAGATTGTAAAATATGGAGTTTTACGCTGACATATTAAAATTTGGGCGTATTGATAAAACATCTCTGTGCATCATCTTCCTCAAAGAGACTCTTAGCACAAAAGATAACCTTGCGCATACACGTAAAACGTGTGCGATGGGTTTTTATTTCTTAAAGTTTTACCTGTGATGTCCGGTGCACAGCTAGACAGCGGATCACTTTGTTCAGAACGATGCTCGCTTGGCCTAGTAGGAGTCGTTCGTGCTTGAGCAGAGAAGCGAGACGAGGAAGCGGCTTTGTTTTCCTTAGCTGTGGAGGTCTGTTTTGGTGCCATGGCAAATCTGAGTTCTTTTTCAGAAAGAGACGAAGGGTTTTTTCAGAAAGAGATGAAAGGTTTTTCTCTCTCACGACCTAGGTCCATTTATAGAGTTCAAATAACTCTTCGAATCCTTAACCAAATTCGATCTTATCATAATAAGTTATGATTTGGGACCACGTCAGCCGATCATTTGAAAAGGAAGACAGATAGTCATGCTGCGTAACGGATCCCTGATTTTACGCTCAGATTTTACGCGCAGAGCAAGGATCCATGATTTTATGCGCAGAGCAAGGATCTATGATTTTACGTGCAGAGCAAGGATCTATGATTTTTCGCTCAGAAGCTACAGATCTACGATTTTACGCTCAGAAGCTACAGAAGCTACAAATCTATAATTTTACGCTCAGAAGCTACAGATCTACGATTTTATGCACAGAAGCTACGGATCTACGATTTTACGCTCAGAAGCTACAGGTCTATGATTTTAGCTCAGAAGCTACAGATCTACGATTTTACGCTCAGAAGCTACAGATCTATGATTTTACGCTCAGAAGCTACAGATCTACAATTTTACGCTCATAAGCTACAGATCTATAATTTTACGCTCAAATGCTACGGATCTATGATTTTACGCGCATCTTAAATTACGCGGGATAGATCAGTCAGCAGAATACGCGTATATCTTGATAATTTGGATTTTATGTTTGAAAAAGCCAGTCACAAGAGTTTGCGCATGAAATGCTCTTCTCATCAGCATTTTCTCTTCTTTTTCAGTCGAGAGGACTTCATCAGACGAAGGGCCAAGGAGTTCCCTGAAAATGTCTGTCTTCATTAAAGATGACTTTTTGCCATTGATAGTTTATTCGAAGTTTAGCCAGAATCTTTTACATCTAGTTCAGGGATGGCCTGTTCGGCGGACATTTCTTGCCCTGTCTCGAGAATCTTTCAAGAAGCCATTTTTGAAGATGATATTCTGAACATATGTTCTTCGTATTTATGAAGGAGAAATGACGGTTCAAAATTATGTGTGACTCTTCGTCGAAAACAGCATGACAATTGGATTTTCATGACAATTTAATGCTAAAGAGTTTTTACGCATCTTCCTTTATGCGTAAAAGTTGGGACGTGACTGGAGGCGTATTTATCAGAGTCTGTGTAAAAAACTACTCAAGCGTGTTGAAGCTGCGTATTACCAGACGTCCTCACAACAACATGGCAAAACAATAGTGCATAAAAGAAGACAAGTTTATTAATCATGATTACATATGATGGAAATCCATTTTATAAAGAATTTTTTATTAATATTCGAGATCATGATTACATATGATGGAAATCTATTTTATAAAGGATTTTTTATTAATATTCAAGATCACGATGGGAATCTGTTACGCTAGGTTCTCATCTGATGGAGATCTTCATTTCTTCTTCTACGGCACTTCTTCGGATCCTATACACCGGTGCCAAGAAAATGGTGAATGGAGGGAGGATACAAAACTGGGCCTGTTTAAATTATTCAAGCCCACCCTCTATACGTCATCGGTGGCCATGCTTAGAATTGTGATTGGGATTCAAACCCAACACAATATTGGAAGACACGGCCGAGCAGCATCCTAGGATCCAGCTTCATAAAAAGGAAAAATACAGCTAGCAAGTTGTGTGGTCTAATGCGACTCTTCCTCTCTCTTTGGTGAATTGCCATATAAAATCATTGATTACCTCGAGCAAAGGAAGCTATGATATCCCTCCATGGTCCATCGTTGCAGAGAATATTTGCTCGAAGACGTCTCTTTTTACGGCTTCTTACATGCTGAAAGAGCATAATCTTCTTCTTTCTCAGTTCAGCCCAATGAATCTCAGCAGCCATCTTTGAGGTGAAGGAAGTATGGAAAAACAAGTTCACTTGCTTGCCCTTATATAGGTAGAAGAGAACATACAAATCCCAAAACTTCTTAAATATCGCCGAAAAATCAGCCTCGAAAAACGAGTCAAATTTGACCATTTCATGCTTCATTCAAAGTATTTCAAATTACGAGGAATTTGAAAATTTTGAAGGGGGTTTTCTAGAAGCATGAAATACGCTGGGGAATTGTATGCGTATTATACAGTAAAAACCCCCAACATACATGAAGTTCGCGTAAAACAGAGCTTCAGAGCTATTTGGCATAAAGTAGGGCTTCAGAACTGTCCGCGTAAAACAGAGCTTCAGAGCTGTTTGGCGTAAAGTAGAGCTTCAGAGCTGTCCGCGTAAAACAGGGCTTCAGAGCTGTTTGGCGTAAAGTAGAGCTTCAGAGCTGTCCGCGTAAAGCAGTGCTTCAAGGCTGTTCTGCGTAAAAGGTTGCTTTACCTTCCAGCGTAAAATTTAAAATACGTTTATTTTTAATACAGCATAAAGTTGTACGATGAACTCTTCGTATTCCTCGGATGAATTTGTCAGACAAAACAGGGAACCTGACATCTGACAAAAGTACTCCACGATGATCGAGAGGACGACTGTGATAATAATTTTGCACAGAGACCCAGGTTGTTATTTAGTGACATATTCTTGATACAAGTCATTTTTACGCATCCAAAGAATACGCTGCCTATTCTACATGAGCAGAAATGAGTTTTTACGCTCAAGATAAGATGAAATCAGATGCCACGTCAAAAGAAGTTTTCTGTACAGAGATTGAGGCATATCTCTACATTTAATGCACGAGATTTGGGCATATCTCTGCATTTAATGCACGAGATTTTTTGTTCTATTTGTCATGACTGGGAAAGCTAAAACTGTGGCTAATACGCTCACACCACCATCCTTGCACTTTACGCCAACCAGGCTATTTTCAACTATAGGAGTACGTCGTATGTTATCTCCTCGAAATACGCCAACTCGGCTATATTTGCAAAGGTACGTGATAAGGCTATTTGGCCCAGAATACGCTCAAGACCTCAGTCGTGACGGATAATTGATTATTTTACGCTGGTTATCTATTATTCGTGCATCATCAAGTTTTACGCAGAGTTTGGCTTTTATGCCAACAAGACAATTATTTGGCTTTTATGCCAACCATCTTTACGTAGGGGCAGTTACCTACGTGGCTTGCATGCCATGATCTTCGAGAAGTAGTTATACGCGTTATCTTATGAAGGGACACGTGTCATATGCATATTCAGAAGATAATTGGAATGTGGGGTAGCAGTTATCATAACCGCAGCGTAAAAGAAGTCTTCTTCGTCACAGCTTGGCTTTTACGCCAATAAGACAGTTATTTGGCTTTTACGCCAACCATCTTTACGCAGGGACAGTTACCCACGTGGCTTGCATGCCACGATCTTCGAGAAGCAGTTATACGCGTTATCTTATAATGGGACACATGTCATACGCAGATTCAGAAGACTGTGGTAACATGGGTAGCAGTTGTCATAACCGCAGCGTAAAAGATGCAACTCTCTTCACAGTTTGGCCTTTTTGGCCTTTACGCCAACCTAGACAGTTATTTTCATTGATCTCTATAAATAGAGACCCCTGGTCACAAGGTACATACACACACACAGACCGGACAAGGCATAATCAGAGATCAGAGAGAGATAGCATAGGCAGAGAGTGTTGGTTGACAACTTTGGCAACGAGAATTCAATCCCACTTGCAACCTTCGAAGCTTCTTCTTCTACAGCACTTCTTCATCATCGTGTGGTCCAAGGAATAAAGTGATTGACTGTATATCAGACTTCTATAGCAATACTTCCCCAGTATCACTTTTATTGTACTTAACATCCTCGTATAGGATTAACTGTACTCCTTTTTTTAGTTTGCAAGCAAAGGTTTCGTATAAACCTCTTTGTTTAATCCCGCAAACATGCGCTCCCTTCCATATAGTAGAGTCCGGACCTCTTGCTTCCTCTGGCAATCACCATCGAACCTCTGGAAAGCTTACACTGACTGTTTCAGAAAAAATTGAAGAAACCCTCGTCATCTAACCTTCCAACCGATACAAGGTTAAAACATATATCAGGGACATGACAGACATCTTTGAGAACAAGAACTGCATCCATCTTTGTCCTCAAATGCACATCTCCAACAACAACAACTTTCGATACATCTCCGTTGCCCATCTTCAACACTCCACAGTCGCCTGTTGTGTAAGTAGAATATAGTGCCATATTGTGAGATACGTGCGATGAAGCACCTGAGTCCACCAGCCAAGAGTTGTCATCGCAGGAGAGGTTCATGACTACCTCATCACCTACGATGATCAGATCGCCTCTATGTGCCGAGGCCACCGCTGTATTGTTCTCACTTTGCTTTTGTCACCCCCCCAGTCCCAAGATATCGAGGGACTAGCCACGTGGCAATGGCCAACAGCACACACTGATGGACAAACCCAATTTAGTGGATCCATCAATGTGTACTTAAGCTGTAAAACAATAATCAGGTCTACTAATCTCATCCACATAATGAATATATCAATATCAACAAAAGGAATATAAACATCAACATCAAGTCACAAGTAATTAAATCGGAGAACAACCCGATAATCAAGTCTGATACAATTGTTCATTAAACAAGAATGTAAATAGCATCACAAAATGAGTATAGAAGAAACTTATACTCAGAAAATCTATGGCAATCACCTAGTCCTCGGTTCCTGGTTCTGCTCCACTGTATGAACCTGTTCCTACTTTTGCTCCTGCTAATGCTCATGTACTGTATACCTCTGGGTGGATCTCCTCTGCTAATCCTGGGGACATAATCCGGATCCAGGTCCTCAGGGGACATAGCAAGGTACAAAATAACACATGCCAAAACACATACAGTGCAGCAATAAATGAAATAATAGGGTAAACTATATAACCAGCTAAGTGATATGCAAGTTGAGAGCATCACTAGAACTCAGGCTGAAACCACTACAAGCTCTGTGTCTGTGTCACGACCCGCACCCGATATAGGGGTACGAGAGCGTGGGTACGTCCAGCCTACGCCGCAGCATCGGCGGTAGAACGCTGTCTAGGTCATGTAACTATCTAATCAATCTCACATGAATACCCAACTCCATAAGGAGACGTGGATATCATAAAATAATGCTGGAAATACTCAATCACATAAACTAAAGCACGATGAGATATCAAGGCAAGCAAGAAAGACAAGTCTAACGACAAAATAGTCATACCTGTAATCAGTAACATCCAATCCCCAAGTGTCAGAAACAAGTCCACTAAGGTCACAGTCTGGAAAATATTTTCCAGTCAGGAAGGAGCAAAGTACATCTCTAAATAGCAGTTCTATATTAATGATATAAACTATGTAGCAGTTCTAGGTAGAATATACGAGATGCATGTATAGGTACGAGAAATATACAATAAAAGAAATACTGGAAATACTGTAAGTAAATGCAGGAAAAGAAACAATATGTCAATGAGCAAGAAACCTATGACTAAGTGTGTGAGTACTAGCTTTAACATGTGATCGGCTTGGAAACTTGATCAGGCTAGTTATATGTGATTAGCTATGATTCATGTAAAGTCAGGCTAACCGTTGGTTAGCTATGATGCATGTAGAGGTCAGGCTAATCACACGTAACAGCTATGAAGCATGTAAATGGTCAGGCTGCACCCGACGTGAGATGTGGGGTGAACTATGATTCATGTAAAGTTGGGTATGATCACATATCTACACTAAAATACTCCCCACCCCCGACTGGTATAGTAGATCCAATCATGGTACGCTATGGCACGGGATTCCCTAGGGAGGTAGCAAATCTCCCCGGGTCTCTGTGTCTGTACATGCACAAGATAACAAGGAACAAGTCTTGTACAAGCTACACCATGAATAAGGAATAACATCTCATGACGAGATCCGTGTATACCAATCCGTGTAACCAACGTGTCAAGAGCATGGATATCTACACTAGATACAGTGAACATAGGAGATATCATAAATTAGAAACTAATCAGAGAATGTACTCGCCTTGGGTCCTTAGTTGTCAATACCAATGTCCTGTCCCAGAGTATCGTCTGGAGAATCCGACAGTCCTATAAACATATAATAATTCACTTGTATCAGATGCTACACTAACACACAATAGAAATACCCTGGCCTCAGGGCTATGCCAGGCATGTCTCTAGTCAACTAGGGTCATCTAGTAGGGATACGTATATAATACACATTTACACTCAGAGTATATACCAATAAAAACGTATATAATATATATATAAGTGTCTATTAGTAATTGTACAAAATACGTATATGTGTATATACGCTAAATAGATGTATATAAATATATATTTATATACCAAAATACATATTTGTATATATATAAATCAAATATTTATATATATATATATATAACTAATCAGAGAATGTACATAATGCCACACTTCTCAAGGTGATCCCAAATGAAGTAGCAGTTAGTTCCAATGAGTCTGGAGCAGTCCAAATAGCTAGAAACTATATAAAGAAGTTTAAGATCGGAGTTCGACACGAAAATCGAGATAAGGATACCAGGCTAATAAGAGAAAAGGGTCGATTGTTCGTAATTAAGATAACACCTTAATTTATGAAAAATTATTTTTGAAATTATTTTGAACAATAATTGCCAATAAAAGTTTATTTATAAAATTTAGAATTTATGTAAAAGCCAATATATTTTTATATCTATAGTGAAATCGGTTACCAGTCCAAAAATAACCAAATTTGAACTAATTTTTATTATTGAAACTATTTCTTAAATAATAATATAAACCCCAACAAATTATTATATTTTTGCATAATCAAAAACTCGTATAATTATTACGCAACTATTAATTACATAAAAACTAACTAATTACATATTAATATAACCAAATTTTTACACATAATAAATAACTAAATTCATACATTATAAGCAATAAAACTAATTATATTCTAATTTAACTAAACTAATTATATGAAATTACTAAACTAAATATATTTAATTACTAAACTAATTACATTAATTACTAAACTAATGATTAAGAAATTAATTAACTGATTAAGAAATTAACTAACTAATCTAATTATAACTAAACTAATTAAATACTAATCAGTTCAGTCTCTGAATCGAAAGAAAGGGGAAGAGGGAAGAGCTC
Source organism: Iris macrosiphon (assembly GCA_036927795.1). Classification (NCBI taxonomy): domain Eukaryota; kingdom Viridiplantae; phylum Streptophyta; class Magnoliopsida; order Asparagales; family Iridaceae; genus Iris; species Iris macrosiphon. Next base: position 53,375,292 of record JAYESA010000014.1, read on the forward strand.
ACCTGGGGGTTTCCGGCGTCGACGGTCGGGGAAATCCGCCGGGGTCACGCGGGCAAGGCGTCGACGGTCGAGCGTGCTCGTCTTGAGGAGGCGGTCGACGGATCTGCTGTGGCGGCGGCGGTCGAGCGTTCGGCGGTGGTCGGGTGTGCTCATCTCGAGGAGGCCACAGGCGCTCGACGCCGAGGAGGAGAGCCGCGGCCACCGACTCGACAAGGATGAGGGGATCCGCGGCGGCCACCGGCGGTAGGTTAGGTCAAAGTAGGGTTAGGGTTTGAATTCTGTGAATCGTGTCAGGGTTTGATCGTGTCCGAGTGTTGGACACGAGGATGGATGTACTGTGGAGGAGGTGGATGTGTCCGGGTGTTGGACACAGAGATGATGTACTGTGGTGGAGGTAGATGTGTCCAGATGGTGTCGGACACAATCTCATTGTAATGTTGTAATAACTGGGCACAGAAAATGAATGGATACGATAGGACACCCGGGGTCGGACCCGAGGCCAACACGGCTGACACGTAAAGCTGGACACATGGACACGAGCACACAAAAAATGGTGATGGCTTGTTGGCTTATGAGAATTTATGAGGGCTAGCTTAGGTTTTGGGGATTAGGGTTTCTTGGGAATGGTGTGGGTGAGAGACTTTAAATAGGGAGAGAGGGTGTGGGATAAAGGGTGAGGATTGGCCCAAATAATGAATGGCCAAGATTAGACATGAATGAGTTCTTCATGTGGGAATGAGGGTGTGTTGGCTAGTTAATGGGAGATGGCAAACTTGTAAAAATTTTAAAAGAAAAAGATTATAATTTAAGAAAATATTTTAAGAGGCTCCCAAGGCTAACTAATTCCCAATTAGCTACTAATTAAACCCATGTTCCAAAACCTTTAGAAAGTATGCAATTTTTTTTTTATTTACTAACCCAAATGGATTTCAAAATTTATTATGAAGAAAACAACTAGTCCTTTAAATAATTTTATGATTTCAAGCCAATAAATATTTGAAGCTAGAGAATTATATATATCATTATTTATCTATTTAATTTATAATAAATCGACATTTAGGAAAAATGATTTTTATAAAAGATTTCAAATCACCTTCTAAAATCAAACATTGCTCAAAAATCTAATACTAAAACTCAAGGAGAAAATATTTTATAAACTTGATATTTTAAAGTAAATTAAAATCTAAATATTTCGGAAATTTGGAAATCGGAGGTTACAGTCTGGGAGCCGGTAGCGGTGATATCACGTAGTGGGCCAAGCTCGGGTTTAGAGTCTTGAGCACCGCATTAATAAGGGTTTTATATATATATATATAATCAGCCTGTAGCCTGTGTGTCTCTTTCCACCCAATGTAATCACACGTCTCATGTCCATGACACGCAAGATCAAAACTAATACAGCAAGTCATAATAAGATCTAAGCATATAATGTCTATGTCATAAATCATGCAACCTACACAGAATTACCTTGAAGATTTCAGAAAGATTCTGTCACATGAATAGTGTCAGGTGTCCTGGGTATAACGTACTTGATAAGGCAAGTACGAGAATGTAAAGGGTCACGATATCCATCTCTAGGTGACGTTACACAACTTCGCGTACGGTGTTGGCACCCGACTATTAATCGGACGCTAAGTAAAGTCACACGGTCCTAGGTTAAGCATGTACAACAATGTATAAATAAGTCAAGGAAATAAGTAGCAAAACTGCAGGATTTGGCAAGGTACACTTGCCTAGGTTTTGGTTACCAACTACGGCTCTGGTTTCAGCGGGTTCTGCAGGTACTTCTCCGGTTGCTGAAATAGACATCACCATCAGATTCAGAAAATATCAAATAGCTAGAAATGCCTGTCCTTGAGTCCAATTTGGACACAGGGGCAAAAATGATATTTTTAGGTCAAAACGGGGTCCATATGTGGGCCGCCTTGCACCGAAAAATGTCCAATGGTCTCCAAATTCGTCAAACTTAGTGTCAACAAGTCCAGAACGATGATACGAACCCAACGGAACTTCCAGAATTGGATTCTGATGAGCCGATCACAAAATCGTCCGTCAAGTGGAGCCGCGGGGCCCACGAATACGATTTTGTCAACGTTCTCAGAATCGAACCAAACTTGGGTCACAGGACCAGCGTATTGCTACAAGTCCGCTGGCACAAGTTTTGTTTCGATTCGACGTATGTACACAAAGTTACGATGAGATCCAGAATAGGCGGATACGGGGCGTTGTCGGCGGATACGCGTTGATTTCGGTGTGCACGCACATCCAAATCAACTTTTGCGAAATCTCGCACGTCCGTATCAACGGCGCACACCTTTCGATGAAGACCGCATGCTACCAAGTCATCCCGTTTGGCGGGGCGCACTCAGTTCCTAGGAAAAATGGGGTATTATTTTTCCAGTTTTTGGATCGCGGTTCGCGATCACTACAGGACGCGATGCACCGAGCGGATTGCACGAGCATCGAGAGGGTCACGCAGGGTTCGCATCACAATAGACGGAACAAAAAATGGGGCAACAAGGAGAGAGAAAAGGGTACCTGAACAGGGCTCCGTGAAACCAGGATTTCCCGTGTTCGCGAAGCGACTCGACACTATGCTGTGTCCGGGCTGTATCCGGGTTAGGATTTCAGTCTTCACGCCGGAGACTCGCCGAAGTTGGAAGGCTGCGCTGGCCGGTGCTGGGTCGTCAGGCGGAGGCGCTGCGGCTGCTGCGGCTTGGCGGGTCGGGGGAAGCTCGCCGGAGCTGCTGCGGGAGGGAGAACGGCGAGGCGGAGGCGGCAGCGCTGGAGGGTGATAGTGGCAGCGGCGCTGGGGAAGACGGCGGAGCGGGGTCGTCGAGGAGCTGCGAGGCGGGGCAGCCGGAGATGGAGGGTTTAGACGGTGGGGGGGTTCGTCGGCTCCGGGTGGCTGAGGCACTACAGAGGCGAGGGCGGTGGAGATCTGAGGGAGGCGGAGAGGCGAAGCTAGGGCAGCGGAGGCGAAGGGAGAAGGTAGAGGCGGCTCTGGGAGGGTGATGGTGGTGGTGCTGGGCTGGGGTTCGATGAGGACGGAGGCGTTAGGGTTCAGACGTAGGTGGTGGTCGGGTTTTATAGGCGGAGAAGGAGGTGGATAGGCGGCCGGTGCGGGGGAGAGGAAGAGGAGGGGCTGGCGGTTGCGGGGAGCTGAAGCGGAGCGACGGGGACACGAAGCGGCGGCCAGCAGCGTAACGACCGGTGGCAAGTTGAAGGGTCGGGGGAAACGGGGGTTGGGGGTGCACTGTAGCATGGGTCGGGTCGGGTCAGTGTGTCGGGCGGCGGATCCGGCCCGATCCGCTAATGAATAAGTGTGGGTTCGGGTTAGTGGGTTTCGGGTCGGGTTTGACCCGGATCCGACCCACAGGGTTCGGTTCAATTGAACCAGGTCCGGTTCGGGTTGGTTTGGTTTATTTGAAATAAACGGGTTTTATTCAGGGTTTATTTTGGTTTATTAAAAACTTGGTTTTTAGGGCTTTAAAAATGCTTCCGGGGTCCAATAAATTCCCGAAAAATTACCCTATGTCTAATTTTTTATTTTACACCCAAAAATATTATTTTCATAATATTTTAATATTATTTAACATCAATTAAAAATCATTTAATTTCAAAATACCTTAGTTTTAATTACAGAAAAATCCCAAAAAATTTAAAAATACATTTTAAAATTCTTGAAAAATCATGGGGTTTACAATCTACCCCCCTTAAGAGGATTGCGTCCTCGCAATCAAAGAATAACCGGTCAACAGAGATGACACGGTTGCAAAAATTATTCGAAGCACATCACGATTAGAGAGATCAAGGTTGAGGATTTAAGAAAACACATAGGAAAAATCATTTCCCTAAGCAATGGAAATTATGCAATTTCCAGAAGAAATTCTAGAAAACTACAGTTTTTAGAAAACTAGGTTATCACTTAAGAATATACTAGGTTATCAATAGGTTATCATTTATTAGCAAGTTTAAAATTACCAGGTAAAGGCTAAGGTCTCGAACCATTATGCACGAGCTAAAACAATACTAGACGAGATAGCTACGAAAACTTACGCGCATTAGCTACTCCATGATTCTGTGCGATCTCCAAGGCAAGAGCTTGTCCGCGTCCTTGCGGTCGATTTCTCTACTGCTGCTGGACCTGCTGGAAGAGTACGGCCTGGGGTATCAAAGGTGGCCTCGGCTGGTTCCCTCCTGGAGCTTGTGGTATGACTCCTTCCACTTTCGTTTGCGGTGCTCCCAAAGCTGGACAGGCTGGCCTCGGTACTGGTAAAGCTTGTTGGTTATCCGTTGGTGCTCCTCTATGCTCAGGGCATCCCTTCAATGAATGCTGACTAGATCCACAAGCTAAATATAGTCCTCTTTTGCGTCTGCACTCGCTCTCATGATGGCCTCTCTTGCGACAAAATTGACAGATAGGTAGGAATAAGGCTCTTGGTGCTGCTTCCTGTGGTGGATTCATCTGTGGTCGCTTTGCAGCTCTTTCTTGCTGTGCTTGGTCTAGTGCATGCGGCCGCTTCTGGCTGGACTCTATCTTGGTGATGCACTCCATGGCCCGTGCTGCAGTAAGAACGTCCGTTGCAACGGAGCTGATTAACTTCCGTAGCTCTGAGCTAAGTCTGTAAATAAACTCCTCCGTTTGGCTTTGCTGAACCTTCTGATAAGCTTGCATCATTGGGTAGTACATTTGAAACATCTGTTGCACGTTCATAGCTTGCCCTTGTGGGAATACGGGCATTGGTGGAGTGAATTGCGGCGAAGTGTCATCTTGTTGGTTTCTCGAGGTATGCTAATTTGCTTGACTTTGTTGAGCAGATTGACCATCTTCTACCGGTGTTATTTCTTCTTCGTTGGTTACCAAAGCTTCTCGTGGTGATCTTATGGGAGTCTCGTCGTTTGCTCGAGGATCCATTACTTTGCATCCAAAATAAACAATAAGAGGCGTACAGGAATCAAGGCAGGATGTAAGTCAAAAAATAAATTCGAATCCGATATAGATATCAAGAACGATTCAAGCAAGTGGATGAGATCCTAAAAACTTATCCTAATCTTATTGCAGGCTTGCTCAGTCCCTAAGTTGAAACCGAACAATTTAGTCATTGACCGGCATGGGCCACCAAAAAAACTATGTCACGCCCCAGTCCCAAAATATCGAGGGACTAGCCACGTGGCAATGGCCAGCAGCACACACTGATGGACAAACCCAATTTAATGGATCCATCAATGTGTACTTAAGCTGTAAAATAATAATCAGGGTCTACTAATCTCATCCACATAATAAATATATTAATATCAACAAAAGGAATATAAACATCAACATCAAGTCACAAGTAATTAAATCGGGGAACAACCCGATAATCAAGTCTGATACAATTGTTCATTAAACAAGAATGTAAATAGCATTACAAAATGAGTATAGAAGAAACTTATACTCAGAAAATCTATGGCAATCACTAGTCCTCGGTTCCTAGTTCTTCTCCACTGTATGAACATGTTCCTGCTTCTGCTCCTGCTAATGCTCTTGTATTGTATACCTCTGGGTGGATCTTCTCTGCTAATCCTGGGGACATAATCCGGATCCAAGTCCTAAGGGGACATAGCAAGGTACAAAATAACACATGCCAAAACACATACAGTGCAGCAATAGATGAAACAATAGGGTAAACTATATAACCAGCTAAGTGATATGCAAGTTGAGAGCATCACTAGAACTCAGGCTGAAACCACTACAAGCTCTGTGTCTAGGAGCCGGTAGCGGTGATATCACGTAGTGGGCCAAGCTCGGGTTTAGAGTCTTGAGCACCGCATTAATAAGGGTTATATATATATATATATATATATATATATATATATATATATATATATAATCAGCATGTAGCCTGTGTGTCTCTGCCCACCCAATGTAATCACACGTCTCATGTCCATGACACGCAAGATCAAAACTAATGCAGCAAGTCATAATAAGATCTAAGCATATAATATCTATGTCATAAATCCTGCAACCTACACAAAATCACCTTGAAGATTTCAGGAAGATTCTGTCACATAAATAGTGTCAGGTGTCCTGGATATAACGTACTTGATAAGGTAAGTACGAGAATGTAAAGGGTCACGATATCCATCTCTAGGTGACGTTACACAACTCCGCGTACGGTGTTGGCACCCGACTATTAATCGGACGCTAAGTAAAGTCACACGGTCCTAGGTTAAGCATGTACAACAATGTATAAATAAGTCAAGGAAATAAGTAGCAAAACTGCAGGATTTGGCAAGGTACACTTGCCTGGGTTTTGGTTACCAACTGCGGTTCTGGTTTCAGCGGATTCTGCAGGTACTTCTTCGGTTGCTGAAATAGACATCACCATCAGATTCAGAAAATATAAAATAGCTAGAAACGCCTGTCCTTGAGTCCAATTTGGACACAGGGACAAAAATGACATTTTTATGTCAAAGCGGGTCCACATGTGGGCCACCTTGCACAGAAAAATGTGTCAGAATTAATGGTCTCCAAATTCGTCAAACTTAGTGTCAACAAGTCCAGAACGATGATATGAACCCAACGGAACTTCCAGAATTGGATTTCGATGAGCCGATCATAAAATTGCCCGTCAAGTGGAGCCGCGGGGCCCACGATACGCGATTTTATCAACGTTCTCAGAATCGAACCAAACTTGGGTCACAGGACCAGCGTATTGCTACAAGTCCGATGGTGCAAGTTTCGTTTCGATCCGACGTGTGTACACAAAGTTACGATGAGATCCAGAATAGGCGAATACGGGACGTTGTCGGCGGATACGCGTTGATTCCGGTGTGCACGCACATCCAAATCAACTTCTGCGAAATTCCGCACGTCCGTATCAACAGCGCGCACCTTTCGATGAAGACCGCACGCGACCAAGTCGTCCCGTTTGGCGGAGCGCACTCAGTTCCTGGGAAAAATGGGGTATTATTTTTTCTGTTTTTGGATCACGGTTCGCGATCACTACAGGACGCGACGCACCGAGCGGGTTGCACGGGCATCGAGAGGGTCATGCAAGGTTCGCGTCACAACAGACGGAACAGAAAATGGGGCAGCGAGGAGAGAGAAAAGGGTACCTGAACAGGGCTCCATGAAACCGGGATTTCCCGTGTCCGCGAAGCGACTCGACACTGTGCTGTGTCTGGGCTGTGTCCTGGTTAGGGTTTCAGTCTTCATGCCGGAGATTCGCCGGAGCTGGGAGGCTGCAATGGCCGGGGCTGGGTCGTCAAGCGGAGGCACTGCGGCTGCTGCGGCTTGGCGGGTCGGGGGAAGCTCGCCGGAGCTGCTGCGGGAGGGAGAACGGCGACGCGGAGGCGGCAGCGCTGGAGGGTGATGGTGGCAGCGGCGCTGGGGAAGACGGCGGAGCGGGGTCGTCGATGAGCTGTGAGGCGGGGCAGCCGGAGATGGAGGATTTAGACGGTGGGGGGGGGCGTCGGCTCCGGGTGTCTGAGGTGCTGCAGAGGCGAGGGCGGTGGAGATCTGAGGGCGGCGGAGCGGCGGAGCGGCGGAGCGGCGGAGCTAGGGCAGCGGAGGCGAGGGGAGAAGGTGGAGGCGGCTCTGGGAGGGTGATGGTGGTGGTGCTGGGCTGGGGTTCGACGGGGACGGAGGCGTTAGGGTTCAGACGTAGGTGGTGGTCGGGTTTTATAGGCGGAGAAGGAGGTGGATAGGTGGTCGGTGCGGAGGAGAGGAAGAGGAGGGGCTGGCGGTTGCGGGGAGCTGAAGCGGAGCGGCGGCCAGCGACGTAACGGCCGATGGCAAGTTGAAGGGTCGGGGGAAACGGGGGTTGGGGGTGCACTATAGCACGGGTCGGGTCGGGTCAGTGGGTCGGGCGGCGGATCTGGCCCGATCCGCTAATGAATAAGTGCGGGTTCGAGTTAGTGGATTTAGGGTCGGGTTTGACCCAGATCCGACCCGCAGGGTTCGGTTCAATTGAACCGGGTCCGGTTCGGGTTTTTTGGTTTATTTGAAATAAACCGGATTTTATTCAGGGTTTATTTTGGTTTATTAAAAAACTTGGTTTTTAGGGCTTTAAAAATGCTTCCGGGGTCCAATAAATTCCCGAAAAATTACCCTATGTCTAATTTTTTATTTTACATCCAAAAATATTATTTTCATAATATTTTAATATTATTTAACATCAATTAAAAATCATTTAATTTCAAAATACCTTAGTTTTAATTACAGAAAAATTTCAGAAAAATCCAAAAATCCATTTTAAAATTCTTGAAAAATTAGGGGGTTTACAACTTTCCCTTGTCGCCCTTATTCTCTCTTCCAAGCAAAATAATTTCCAAGCAAAATAATTTCGCTTGATGTGGCCCTTCTTGCCACAATGATAGCACTCAAAGTTCTCGAATCGATGCTTGGACTTGCTCTGCCAATAGTGGTAATTATAACCGTTTTGGTTTATCATGCGCACCGGATTCGCGTCCATTTTTCTTCTCTGGTTTGCCTATCAACTCATGACACCCTGATACCACATTGTTGGGAACGAAACGCGAAAACTGTTCCCCAAACCAGAGAGTACCTGAGAGAGAACCATGCAAAACCCACAAACCAAAAAATACCAAACATAAATCACAGACATAGAGATTTTTATGTGAAAAACCCAGATGGAAAAAACCACGGGACGATCGGAGTCCAACCCTGAAGAACCTCCACTAATGGAATAAAGAGATTACACCATCTACAAGCTCCTCACCGATCCAACACGGATCACCGTGACTCTTTGGAACAGAAAATAGATTACAACCACGAAGAAAAATGACAATGAGAAATACCCCAAATTGATCTCCTTCTCCGAAACGGCCTCCAATCCTTCTTTCCCCTCTCCAAAGTTGCAATGACACTCTTGCCACATTTTTTTCTCTCTTGTATATTTTTTCTTGTTGTTATATATTGTATGAGTCTTTATATAAACCCTTGCGTGAATTAGGGTTTCCATATGAAAATCTATATATGAAAGCCAAAAATATTTATGAAAATCCAATTACATTCAATCATATATTTAATGGAAATCAAATCATAAATTGGCTTGCCATAATTGGAAATCCAATTATATGAAAATTTAATAAATAAAAGATCCAATCATAAATATATAATTAAAGTCAAAGATGGAAATCCAATATAATATTTGCTTACCATAAATATTCCAATACACGGCACTGAATGCACTTGTTGAGCTTTTTCGACACACGGATGGATAGCGCTCGTCGCACTCCGGAGTATTCTTCACATAGGTTGGGAACCCCACCCACTCCAACACCTTGTTGTTGCTTTTGAAGTTGGACTTCATAAGTTTCTTTCATCCTGTAGGCATTCTTTATGCATACTTCCATGGAAAAATGTTTTGATCAAAGTGATACTAGTTTCTTGATGTCCAGATCTCCCACATTGTATAAAATGTAGTGAATATGGAGTTCATGTGTCTGTTGAAAAGGAGATGTTGAAGAAATCTATTGACAGAGGAGTGTTGAAGCATTTCCTGACATATTTGTGGGTACTTCGTCCAAACCAGACCTCAAACAGAGCACTGAATAAATAGGTGACTTGAGTATTCTGAATGTACCTGACTGACATAGTTTACATTTGGGGTCGATTGTGTGGATCCGTTGATTTAGATTCTCTCCGGTAGCAAGAGTGTTGGTGAGGATCCTCTAGATAAACAATAGAACTTTTGGGCATATTTGATTCAGTTTCCATAGTTCTTTCCCTGCATAGCAAGGTTCAAAGTATCGGTATCGGACCATTTCTATGATTATCAGGATCGACGGTATCGGTAGTATCGGCAGTTTCGGATTGGAGTATCGGATTTTTTGATATCGGAAAGCAAACAACTATTAGTAAATTATTAACATTTTAGAGAATATATTTTATACAATTATGCATAATTTAAAGTATTTCCAGTATTGTTTCTTAGTATTTTTTATATTGAATGAAATAGTAGTCATCCTTGTCGATTGATTTATATGCGATAGATAAGTTTTCCTCTTTTATATGTTTTTACAACCTTACTATACTTTTACACCCTTTCTAATTGGTCTTTTTAATTCAAATTTTTTTGCCGAATTGACTGGAAAAGAGACCTCTAATGTCGGTATTGGTCAGTATCGGATATCGGTCGGTATCGGATCGGGATATGCCAAACTGTATCGGTATCGGCCGTATCGAATCGGTATCGGCCGATACTTTAAACTATGCATAGAAGTCATTGTTGCAGGTGAGATTCAGATTGGAGTAGGTTCTAGCTATCATGGATGTGTTTGTAGACTGATTTAACATTCATGACAAGATTGTTGCGGGTGAGACTGATTGGAGTAGGTGTTGCTTTCTGTATCTACTACAGAGAGCAGAGAACAGGCAAAAAAAGTTGGAAAACTCTGCAGGGAAAGAGTATGGGTTGGGTGGGAAAAGCCCATGAAGAAAAATAAAAAATAATTAAGGGAACTGGTTTGTTGCTGGACCGGGCCTCCAAAATGAGAAGAGAAAATTTAGGCTGTGTTTAATTGGACTTTTTTTCATGAAAAATATTTCTATCATAAATTTTCCACCAATTGTAGTGTTTGATAGTTTATATTTTTTATGGAATCATTTTTTAAAAAACTATCATTTTTCATATTTTCTTCCAAAATGGTAGAAAATGAAACATGTCCAACCCATAGAAAAATATTATTTTTCATGGAAAATAATATTTTCCATGAAAAATAATGGCAATCAAACACCAAATTAAGATTTCTATAAATTTGTTTTTAAATTTTATGGAATTTTTTTCTTAGAAAATAATTCTGTAAAATTAATTTCGTTTGCACATATTTTTACCTTGCAATCAAACGCATAAAAAAAAAGAATGAGAAAAGAGGAGGAGGGGGTTGGTGGTTTTGGAGTTCAGCCCATATAAAAAAATAAGGAAGGTTATAATGGAAATAAAGGGATTGTTATCGTGGTTTGGGTCAAATTATGGGTCCAAGAAGGAAAGAAAGGAAAAAAAGATTTAGAAATAAAATAAATTTTCGAAGTATTATTCTTGCCTAATATAATAATAGTAGTAGTAGTAGTAGTAGAAAAATACATAATTGTGCTATTAAGAAAATATTGCTACAGACTACCAAAACTGAATAGAATTTCAAAATAAATTAAATTGGAATTACTTAATAACAACGATGCAATATTTTATGGTAGAACTATTGCTAACAAAAAAATGATTCTTAAATTCAATAATTACTCAACTATGGCTAATTGGAAGGTTTTAAAAATATCAGGGGAGGTTTACACTTAGCATTAATAGTCATGGAATATAGAAATAAGGACTAAGATTTTTATTTTATTTTTAAGTGTAAGGATAAAGGAGAGAATGATCAAAACCACCTAACATGATGAATAGTCTTTTTGTATCGAATGAGCAGATTCCGAATGATTCCTCAAATAGACGATTTGATTTGATGTACGATCTTCTTAATTGGTATAATCATACAAGCGATTCCTTATCCATAAACCATCCAATCCTACCAAATTAAGCAAGTCTGGATTACCGCTCAAATCTAACCAGCCAATTCAATCCAAGAAGATAACACAACGCCTTCAATCGAAGCGGGGCATTACACTGATCACATAGATCTCTAAATGATCCATCCATATGAATCCAAGTCCAACAAGACCCTTCAAACAAACAAACCATTACAGTGCACCACACGAAGCAGTGCATTACACCTACCACCTGCTTAATTTGTTGAAAGTATAGGTCAGATATAGCAAATAGACTTCCATATGAGAAACGTTGCAAAGCGGCCTTCAACCCCTACTCTTCGGCAAGAAGTTGATTTGTCACGCCACAGTCCCAAAATACCAAGGGACTAGCCATGTGGCAATGGCCAGCAGCACAACTCCAATGGACAAACCCAATTTAATGGACCCGTTAGAGTGCACTTAAGCTGTAATAAATATAAATACAATCTACACCATATATCACAATATAATTCTAATCACATCCACAGAAAGTAAACACAAGTCAATATGATAAACCAGTCAAGATAATATATCAAAAGAAATAGTCCATCAACAAGTCCAAGTAAATAGTGTCTCGGGGAACAACCCGACACAATAAAGGAAAGAGAATATCACCAATACATATGTCCATGAGTCAAGATATGAAATAATAATAAACATAAATAACTGAGTAAGTAACTGAATACTCAGGAGAAATTTTCTGGCACAACCTCGTCCTCTGGTGCTAGTACTGCTCCAACGACAGCTCTTGTCCCGTAAACCTCGGAGTAATCCTCCTTTGCTATACTTGTGAACATAATCCGGATCTAGGTCCTTAGGGGACATAGCAAGGTACAAGAAACACTCAAGCCAAATAAAATACAGTAAATATAAAATAGATCCTCAGGGCAAGCTATGTAACCAGCTATGTAAAATATAAATGAGAGCATCACTAGTACTCAGGCTGAGACCACTATAGGCTCTGTATCGGGGAGCCCATAGCAGCAAGTAGTATCACGACTCCAGTATAAGTGCCAAAGCAAGTAGTATCATATATTCCAGTAGTATATATATAATCAGTCTATAGCCTGTGTGTCTCTCCCAACCCAATGTAACCTTACGTCTCATGTCCATAACGTCTCATGTCCATAAAACGCAAGATTATGACCTCTAGCTAGTACAACGAGTCATAATGATATCTATGTATATGCAAGTCTCATATTATGAATCTTGTAAGCCTATACAGAATCACCATGAATAACTCAGAAAAGATTTGTCACATGAAGAATAGTGTCAAGTGTCCTATGGTATGACATACTTGGTAAGGCAAGCATGTAAAAATATGATCGTAGAATCAAATATCTAAATAACGTTACACGACTCCGCATACGACGTCGACATCCGAATCTTGTTCGAACGTTAAGCAACGACTCACGGTCCTAGGTTGAACAGGTACATCAAAGAAGTATATGGAAATAATACAAGCAAATAATATCACATGATCTACTGCAAGTTGGCAATGTACACTTGCCTGGGTTCTAAGCTCCGTTAATTCGTCCTGTAACAGTGGAATCTCTAAGTACGCCTCCGGATGCTGAAACAAACATCATCATTATTCTTAGAATACATAAAATAGCTAGGTTTGACTATCCATAAGTCCAATTTGGACACAAGGACAAAATTGACAGTTTCTGGTCAAAGCGGGGTCCATATGTGGCCCACTTCGCACTAAAAATATGTCAAAGATAAAGTTTTCCAAATTTGTCAAACTTAGTGTCTACGAGTCCAGAACGATGATACGAATCCAACAGAACGTCCAGAACTGGATTCCGATGAGCCGGTCAAAAAATTGCCCGTCAAGTAGAACCGTGGGGCCCACAAAACGGTGTTTCGTCAATGTTCTCAGAATCGAACCAAACTTGGGTCACAGGACTAGCGTAACGAGGGACATATCCCGTTTCGAAAAAATTCAGGTTTAAGAAACCAAATTTTTGGTCAATTTCAACAACAAATAAATCATAACATATATCGAATTAAAATAAACTAATTGAAGAGATTAAAACTTGTTTATGTTGTCTAAATTACTACTATTCAAGTTGAATTTAAAAATCGTGTGTCGTTATGAAGATAACGGGACTCAAACATGCGCACTTGAAACAATTTTCGTTCCTAAAAATAAGCCTTTTTCCGTTTTGCGTCGCGATTTACGATTGACACATTACACGATACACTAAACTAATTATACAGGGTTCAAGGGGGTCATGTGGTCTTTGCATAGGACTCGACGGGTCGCTGTTAGGTCTACTGTGCAGGGAGATATAGGGGAGAGAAGATGGGTACCTCGCTGTGTGCTGTTGATCGTGAAGTCGGAGCGGCTGTTCGTGCGGCGGCCTGCGGCGGCTGTCGACGGTTGACGGTGGCAGCGATAGTCGGGAATGGAAGGGGAGATGATGGTGGTGGGGGTCTCTGCTCTTGGCGTTTATATAGGGTGAAGGGAGGAGGTTACAGGGATGAGAAGGGGTTGGGTCGGCGTCGGTTTCGGGGAAGGGGAAGGGACCGGTCAGGGGGGAGTTACCGAGGGAAGTTACTGTAGCGGGTGGATTTTGGGTACGGGTTATCGGGTATGGGTGCGGGTTTGGGTCCGGTTGGTTTATGGTTGGTTTAACTTGGTTTGGTTTGGGTTGGTTTAAATTGTAAATCAATATATATATGCATATATGGCCATCTAAAAATAGTTTTTGTAAACCCCCTGATTTTTCAGGAATTTTTAAAATGGATTTTCACAATTTTTCTGGAATTTTCTGAGATTTTTTATTAATTAAAACTAAGGTATTTTTAAGATTAAATAAATTTTAAATGATGTTAAATAATATTAAAATATTATGAAAATAATATTTTCTGGTGTAAAATAAAAAATTAGACATAGGATAATTTTTCGGGAATTTATTGGACCACGAAAATATTTTTAAAGACCTAAAAAACTAAGTTTAAAATAAACCAAATTAAACCCTAGGATTAAACCCGGTTCAAGTGAACCAAACCAACCCGAATCGGACCCGGTTCAATTGAACCGACCCAAACCCTACGGGTCGGATCCGGGTCTAACCCGTCGACCCGAAACCCGAGTACCTGAACCCGCATTCATGTTTTAGCGGATCGGGTCGGATCCCCTCAGACCTGACCTGCTGACCCGACCCGTAACCGCCTAACCCTGTCTCTTCCCCGACCCGACGTTGCTTCATCTCCGGTCGTCGCGTAACCGTCGTCTCCTCCGTTCACCTCAGTTGTTCACCCGCTGGCTGCTCCGCTCCCCCAGCCGCTTCGTCTCCCGCACCGGCCGCCCGTCCACCTCCCTCATCTCCCTATAAAGCCCCTTTCCTCTGCCAGACCTCTGCCCTAGCTCTGCCCCGCTCTGTCGTCTTCTCCGACGCCCGACCGCCTCGACCCAGCCACTGCTCTCCCCGCAGAGCCACGGCCTCGCCGTCCTCCACAACAGCTCCACCTCGTCGCCGATGACCCGCCACCACCTCGCTGCTCTCCGCCACCCTCTCTCCTCCGCCTCTCTCCTTCGCTCCAGCCGCCTCCAACGGTGGCAGATCCAGTCGACCTTCACCCGAGAGCCGCCGTGTCAGCCCCGGCCGCCGAACGCCTCTGCCTGAGCTGCCTCCAGTGAGCCGCCTCCGGCTGAGCACCTCAGCCCTAGCCGCCACCAGCCCCGGCCAACTCCGGCAGCAAAACCCTAACCCTAGCTACAGTATCGTGTCGCATTGTGTCGTGTCCGCCTCGCGGACACGAGGAATCCCAGTTCCGCGGAGCCCTGTTCAGGTACCCTTTTCTCTCTCCTTGCTGCCCTATTTTTCGTTCTGTCTGTTGCGACGCGAACCCTGCGTGACCCTCTCGATGCCCGTGCAACCCGCTCGGTGTGTCGCGTCCTGTGGTGATCGCGAACTGCGATCCAAAAACAGAAAAAATAACACCCCGTTTTCCCCCGGAACTGAGTATGCCCCGCCAAACGGGACGACTTGGTCGCGTGCGGTCTTCATCAAAAGGTGCGCGCCGTTGATACGGACGTGTAAAATTTCGCAGAAGTTGATTTGGATGTGCGTGCATACCGGAATCAACGCGTATCCGCCGACAACTCCCTGTATCGGCCTGTTCTGGATCTCGTTGTAACTTTTTGTACACACATCGAATCAAAACGAAACTTGTACCATCAGACTCGTAGCAATACGCTGGTCCTATGACCCAAGTTTGGTTCGATTCTGAGAAAGTTGACAAATCGCGTATCGTGGGCCCCGCGGCTCCATTTGACGGGCGATTTTGTGATCGGCTCATCGGAATCCAATTTTAGAAGTTCCGTTGGGTTTATATCATCGTTCTGGACTTGTTGACACTAAGTTGGACAAATTTGGAGACCATTGCTTCTAACACGTTTTTTGGTGCGAAGCGGGCCACATGTGGACCCTACTTTGACCAGAAACTGTCATTTTTGCCCCTGTGTCCAAATTGGACTCAAGGACAGGCATTTATAGATATTTGATATTTTCTGAATCTGATGGTGATGTTCATTACAGCAACCGGAGGAGTACCTGCAAATCCCACTGAGACCAGAGTTACAATTGGAGCCAGAACCCCAGGCAAGTGTACCTTGCCAACATTGTAGTTCTTGTTACATATTTTCTTGATTTATTTATATCTCGTACATGCTTGACCTAGGACCGTGTGACTTTACTTAGCGTCCGATTAATAGTCAGGTGCCAAAACCGGACGCGGAGTTGTGTAACGTCATCTAGACATGGATACCGAGACCCTATACTTCTCGTGCTTGCATTATCAAGTACGTCATAACCCAGGACACCTGACACGATTCATAAGACATAATCTTCCTGAGATATTCATGGTGATTCTGTATAGGTTACAGGTTTCATGACATATTCTTTTTGCTTAGATATTATATGACTTGATGCATTAGTTATGATCCTGTGTGGCATGGATATGAGACGTCGTGGACATGAGACGTATGATTACATTGGGTGGGGAGAGACACACAGGCTACAGGTTGATTATATTACGCCGGCGTCTCAGTCTCTCTCCGAGCTAGACAACCACATGATATCATTGCTATCGGCTCCCCGACACAGAGCTTGTAGTGGTCTCAGCCTGAGTTATAGTGCTGCTCTCATCTTGTATTTCACTTAGCTGTTTATATAGTTTACCCTATTGTTCATTTATTGCTGCATTATTTATTTTGGCATAAGTTATTTTGTACCTTGCTATGTTCCCTGAGGACCTGGATCCGGATTATGTCCCCAGGTATAGAAGACGAGATCGATCCCGAGGTATACGGGACAGGAGCATCAGCAGGAGCAGAAGCAGGAACAGGAGCAGGCACTGGAGCAGTACCAGATCCAGTAGACGAGTGATCTCTGCGGGTATCTTCTGAGTATATACTGTTTTCATACTCAATATTTGCTGTGGTTATCTTTATTCTTTTATCTTAACAGTTGTATCAGACTCATTATCGGGTTATTTCCCGAGTTTATATTTTATTATGATTGATCTTGCTTATTGATTCTGATATTGTTGTATTCATATCTGTGGATCAGATTAGTATATTTAGACCTTATTGTTGTATTTACAGCTTAAGTGCATCCTGATGTGTCCATTAAATTGGGTTTGCCCATCGGTGTGTGCTGCTGGCCATTGCCACGTGTCTAGTCCCTTAATATTTTGGGACTGGGACGTGACATAGTTTTTGTGGTGGCCCATACAGGTCAACGACTAAATTGTTTGGTTTCAACTTAGGGACCGAGCAAGCCTGCAATAAGAATATGATAAGTTTTTAGGATCTCATCCACTTGCTTGAAACGTTCTTGATATCTATATCGGATTCGAATTAATTTCTTGACTTGCATCCTGCCTTGATTCCTGTGCGCCTCTTATTGTTTATTTTGGATGCAGAGTTATGGATCCACGAGCAAACGATGAGACTCTTGCAAGATCACCACGAGATGCTGTGGTAACCAACAAAGATGAAGTAATACTAGTGGATGAAGGTCAAACAGCTCAACAATACAGTCAAGCAAATCAGCATGCCTCGAGAATCCAACAAGATAACATTCCACCATCGACGCATTTTACTCCACCAATACCCGTATTCCCATAAGGGCAGGCTATGGACGGGCAACAGATGTTTCAAATGATCTATGCAATAATGCAAGCTCAACAAGAGGCTTTGAGTCGCAGCCTAGGTAGATCTACCAGCACGACGACCAACGACGGGCTCTATTACTGATTTCCGCCAACTGAAGCCCCGTACCTTCTCAGGCAAAGAGGAGCCCACAAAAGTTTATGAGTGGCTCACCAACACACAACATCAATTAGAAGCAGCTGAGCTTCCACGGGAATGTTGGATGACTGCCGTCAGAATGCAATTGACGGGCAACGCACATCATTGGTGGCTATCGGAGGAGACACGGCTTGGACCAGACCGAGTCACTTGGGAAGAGTTCTCGAGACTCTTTTAGGAGATATACATTTCAGCCATCGCTCGATCAGAACTTCGGGACGAGTTCAATTGCCTCACTCAGGACAGTATGACAGTGGAAGAATACAACGCGTAGTTCATTCGTCTGAGTCGCTTCACCCCTACTTTGATTCCGACAGAAGAAGAGAAGGCTGAGAAGTTCTTCGACGGACTAAACTTCGAGCTACAGAAACTAATTGGATCCGTTGCTCCTACATCTTACCCGGACGTCCTTGCTGCAGCCCGACGCATGGAGCGCGTCACCAGGAGAGAGACCAGTCTAAAGCGGCCGTCCATATCAGCACCAGCCGGAGCACCACAGGAAGAAGTTGCAAAGAGACCTCACATGCACCAGTCACCTGGAGCATCTCCACAGACACTACCTATCTGTCAATATTGTCGTAAGTGAGGCCATATTGAGAATGAGTGCAGACAAAAAATGAGATTATATTTAGCTTGCGGATCCAGTCAGCATTCAGTGAAGGAATGTCCTGAGCGTCGAGAAGGAGCACCAATGGTTAACCAGCAAGCGTTACCAGTACCGAGGTCAGCCTATCCAGCATTGGGAGCACCATAAACGGAAGTTGAAGGAGTCATACCACCACCTCCAGGAGGGTATCAGCCGAGGCCACCTTTGATACCCCAGGCACTACTCTTCCAGCAGGCTCAGCAGCAGCAGAGGAATCGACTGCGAGGACGCGGACAAGCCCTGGCGATGATCTTGGAGAACGCGCAGACTCATGGAGTAGCTAATGCGCGTAAGTTTTCGTAGCTATCTTGTCTAGTATTGCTTTAGTTCGTGTCTGTTGGTTCGTGACCTAGCCTTAACCTAGTAATTTTGAACTTGCTAATAATTGATAACTTAGTGATAACCTAGTATGTTTTTAAGTGATAACCTAATATGTTTTTTCTAAACTGTAGTTTTCTAGATTTCCTGCATTATGGAAATTTTATAACTTTCATTTCTTAGGGAAGGGATTCCCTATGTGTTCTTCTTAAAACCCTCATCCTTGATCGTGCTGTGCTTCGAATAATGTTTGCAACCATGTCATCTTTGTTGACCGGTTATTCTTTGATTGCGAGGACGCAATCCTCTTAAGGGGGGTAGATTATAAACCCCCTGATTTTTCAGGAATTTTTAAAATGAATTTTCATAATTTTTCTGGAATTTTTTGAAATTTTTTATTAATTAAAACTAAGGTATTTTTGAGATTAAATGATTTTTAAATAATGTTAAATAATATTAAAATATTATAAAAATAATATTTTCTGGTGTAAAATAAAAAATTAGACATAGGGTAATTTTTTGGAAATTTATTGGACCCCGAAAACATTTTTAAAGACCTAAAAAACTAAGTTTAAAATAAACCAAATTAAACCCTAGGATTAAACCCGGTTCAAGTGAACCTGTCACGACCCGCACCCGGAAATTCGGGCACGAGTGCGTGGGTACGTCCAGCCTACGCCGCAGAGTTGGCGGTAGTACGCTGTCTAGGTCAATTCCACAGTTAACTAATCTAGCTCATTCACAAATAAAATAGGTAAGATAATAATGGGAATAAGATGCTTAAAATTTCAAATAAAGTAAATGCGACAACAGATTCAAATGTTTTAGTACAGAAAATCAGAATGAAATCGGGGACAATCCCGATTACTAAGATAAGAGCAATAAATAAAAATAGCCACTGCTATCTACTCTGCAGCAGGGGTCTCCTGGGTGGGATCTGGATCCTCATAAGTATCATCTGTACCCTCATAGGGACCATAATATGTAGGGGCAAGGTCCTCATCATCGCCTAAATCAACGGATCCAGTCAGGAAAGGAGCAAAGTACACAATGCACAACAAGATTAAACTAAATATTTATGACAATTAAATTGAGTATCATGTTGAGAAACTGCATAAAAGAACATCAATATTTCAGAGTTAATGCTGTAAACAGGAATATGAGAAAACATGAATAAATGAGACAGGAAATGAAACTACAACAGTCAACAAAAATTATAACAAGACCAGAAACTATCTGTGTAAACTTGTGTTTGTTTTAGAATACATAGTTGGCATGTAGGGGTTTATAAGGCTAATCTGGCCGTCATAAACGGCTATTAAACAGGAAAAATCGAGATTCGGCTGAGGTACAGTCGCGTACCAACAGCTATTAAACATGACAAGGGGAAGGGTAAACTACATGCCTTCTAGTATTCTCCCACCCGACATGAAAAACAAGACATGAACTCCAAATATTCAAGACATGAATTTCATTATTCCTAACACTAGGTGTAATCATCAAGGGTACTAGTAAAGCAGGGAATTAATTATCACAATATAAAGATTTAACTTGAAGTGCAGGTACTTGCCTGTTGTTTGGATCCAATTAATTGTACGCGGGGAAATATTCCAGAGATGAGTCCAAAAGATGAAATAGACATTACCATCATGCTCAGAAGATGTCAAATAGCTAGAAACGCCTGTCCTTGGGTCCAATTTGGAGACAAGGGCAAAAACGGCAATTTCGGGTCAAAACGGGGTCCGCCGGTGGGCCCGCTTTGCACCGAAAAACGTGTCCGAGTCAACGATCTCCAAATTCACCAAACTTAGTATCAACAGGTCAGGAACGCTGATACGAACCCAACGAAACTTCCATATTTGGATTCCGATGAGCCGATCACAAAATCGCCCGTCAAACGGGACCTGTGGGGCCCACGACACGCGATTTCGTCAACGTTCTCAGAATCGAACCAAACTTGACCCACAGGACCAGCGTATCGCTACGAGTCCGATGGTGCAAGTTTCGTCTCGATCTGACGAGTGTACAAGAAGTTAGGATGAATTGCAGAAAAGTCAGATACGGAACGATGTCCGCGGATACGCGTTGATTCCGGTGTGCACGCACACCCGAATCAGCTTCCGCGAAATCTCACACGTCCGTATCGATGATGCGCACGTATCTGTGAAGACCGCACGCGACCAAGTCGTCCCGTTTGGCGGGGCGTACTCAGTTCCGGGGTAAAACAGGGTCTGGTTTTTCCTGTTTTTGGATCGCGGTGTGCGATCACCACAGGACGCGATGCCCCGAGCGGTTTGTCCGGACACCGAGAGGGTCATACAGGCTTCGCAACGTAATTTATGGAATCGAAAACGGAGATACAGGGTGTAAGATACGAGTACCTGAACGAGGCTCAAAAATCCGAAAAATTCCGTGTCCGTGTCGTGTCCGACACGACACGAGGAATTTAGGATTTAGGGTTAGGGTTAGGTCTGGGAGCTGCGGCGGGGCCGGCCGGAGGCTGGGGCGGCGCTGGCTGGCCGGAGGCGGTCGGGGGCGCTGGGGCGCGGCCGGGCGGAGGCACGACGGAGCGGGGCAGCGCTGGGGACGGCGGCTGCTGTTCGTGGGGAGACCGGAGGCGGGTGCTGGAGGAGAGGGAAAGAGGAGGAGGGGCTGGCGGCTCTCGGCGGGGTACGGCGGAAGAGGGGCTGGGCACGACGAGGCGGGGCGAGGGTCAGGCGGGGGTGTTTGGCCGGAGGAGGCTGAGGGAGAGGGGATTTATAGGGGGATGGGAGCGGTGGCCGGCCGGGAATGGCGGAGGGAGAGGGGGACGTGGCGGAGAAGGCGGAGGCGAGCCGGGTGGAGCGGGGACGTGGCGCGGCGGGCGCGGGCGGCGGCGCCGGACGCGGGGCAGCGTGGGGAGAGGGGAGGCTGGGTCTCCGGGTCGGGTAGGCGGGTCGGGTCTCCGGGCAGACCCGCCCGACCCGCAAGGGAAACGGGTTGGGCTGGCTGCTGGGCTCGGCCCACTGGGCCGGGCCGGGCCCAAAAATAATAAAAAAAATTAATAATAATAATAATAATAATAATAATAATAATAATAATATATTAAAACAGTTAATTAAATAATTAATTAAAAATAGTTTTTAGGCATTTAAAAATAGGTCTGAGGCCCAAAAAAATCCAGAAAAATTACCCTAAGTCCAGTTTTTCATTTTACACCCAAAAATATTATTTCCATGATATTTTAATATTATTTATTAACAATTAAAATTTATTTAATAATTAAGAACCTTGGTTTTAATTTCAGAAAATTTTCAGAAATTTCCAGAAAATTGGGAAAAATCTAAGTTTTAATAATTTTGAAAATTCAGGGGGTTTACAATCTACCCAACTTATAAAAAAAAATTCGTCCTCGAAATTTAAGAATAACAAAGGCACGAAAGGAAAAGCCGAGAATTAATATATACCTCAGGGTTCAAAAAGATAAGGGTAGCGCTCTCTAATCTCGTCTTCTCGCTCCCAGGTGGATTCGCCGGGAGAATGGTGCTTCCAAGCTACGCAAACAAGGGAAATAACCTGGTTCCGTAGAACTTTCTCCGATCGATCCAGTATCTCCACGGGTTGCTCTTGGTAAGTCAAACTTGGGCCTACTTCGAGCTCTGAGTGATCCAAAATATGGCTGGGATCTGACACATATTTTCTCAGCTGTAACACGTGGAAAACGTTATGGACTCCATCCAGAGAGGGTGGCAATGCCAGTCGGTATGCCACTTCTTCAATTTTCTCCTGAATGCCAAAAGGTCCAATAAATCTTGGGCTGAGTTTTCCACTTCTTCCGAACCTAATGGTGCCACGTGTCGGGAAAATCTTTAAGAATACCAGTTCTCCAACCTTAAAATAGAGTCATAATCAAGTCTTAGTTGCATAATCATAATGTTTAAATTAACTTGAATTCATAAATTTAATTACCTCAAATTCTAAGGGCCTTCGGTGGCTATTTGCCCAATGTCGTTGCCTGTCTTGAGCCACTCGAAGTCTGTCCCTTATTTGTTTTACCTTCTCAGTTGAATCGATCACCATCTCTGGTCCCAGTAGGGCTCTTTCTCCAACGTCGTCCCATGATAGCGGGGTACGACATCTTCGTCCATACAGAGCTTCAAATGGAGTCATCTCAATACTTGCTTGGTAACTGTTATTATAAGAGAACTCCACAAGATGTAGATAGTCTTCCCAGGATCCTCCAAAATCCAGAACACATGTACGAAGCATATCTTCAAGTGTCTGGATTGTACGTTCCGATTGTCCATCGGTTTGGGGATGATAAGCTGTGCTGAATTTGAGTTGAGTCCCCAAGCTGGCTTGTAAGCTCTTCCAGAAGTGAGAGGTGAATCTTGAATCTCGGTCGGAGATAATACTTACTGGAACTCCATGCAACCTGACAATGTATCTGATATATAAATCTGCCAGCTTCTCTGTAGATAGCCTTACTTTGAAGGGTAGAAAATGTGCAGACTTGGTCAGTCTATCTACTATCACCCAAATTACATCTTTTCCACTAGATGTCCTTGGAAGTCCGGAAACAAAATCCATTGTGATATGTTCCCACTTCCACTCCGGAATGGGTAGCGGTTGAAGCAATCCTCCAGGTCTTTGTCTTTCTGCCTTGACTTGTTGGCACACTAAACAACGAGATACGAACCTGGCTACTTCTCTTTTCATGCCATGCCACCAAACATGCGTCCTCAGGTCCTTGTACATCTTGTTGGCTCCTGGATGTATAGAGTATTGCGATCTGTGCGCCTCTTGCATAATTTCTTCCCTTATGTCTCCTTGAGGTACACATAATCTATCGCCATGCCTCAGTGATCCGTCTTCATGAATTCTGAAATCTTCCACTAATCCAGCTTGCACCTGACCTCGAAGGCTTCGCAGGCCTTCGTCTTGAAACTGAGTCTCTTTGATCTTGTCTATTAAAGTAGACTGAATCTGCAAGTTCATCATTTGGCCTTCTTTTCCTGGGATAATTACCTCAATACCTAAACTTTCCAGGTCCTCGAGCAAGTGTCGGTCCATAGTCAAGTACATCGCCATAGGATATCTGCTTAGAGCATCAGCAACTACATTGGCCTTCCCAGGGTGATATTGAAGGGTGATATCAAAGTCTTTCATTAGTTCCAGCCACCTTCTTTGCCTCATGTTCAGCTCTTTCTGGGTGAAGATATTTTTTAGACTTTTATGGTCTGTAAATATTTCCACCTTTTCTCCATAAAGATAATGCTTCCATAGTTTAAGAGCAAAAATGACAGCTGCCAATTCTAAATCATGAGTTGGATAGTTCTTTTCATGAGGTCGAAGCTGTCTAGAGGCATATGCTATTACTTTCTTGTTCTGCTCCAATACACAACCTAGACCTTTTCCAGAAGCATCACTATAAATAGCGAATCCTCCGGTTCCAGAAGGTAAGGTCAGAATAGGGGCAGTAGTCAGCCTTTTCTTCAATTCTTCAAAAGTATGCTGACATTCATCGGTCCAGGTGAACTCTTCATCCTTCCTTGTTAATTTTGTCATGGGTTCAGCAATTCTAGCAAAGTCCTTCACAAACTTCCGATAGTAGCCAGCTAGTCCCAGGAAGCTTCTAATTTCTGCTACCGAGTCTGGAGTGGGCCAGGATTCTACTGCCGCTATCTTCTTAGGATCTACTGCTATTCCATCTTCAGTCACAACATGTCCCAAGAATTCTACTTTGTCTAGGAAGAAAGCACATTTAGATAATTTTCCATAAAGTTTTTCCTTCCTCAAAGTCTCCAATGCTAGCCTCAAATGTTCTTCATGTTCTTCGGGGGTCTTGGAGTAGATCAAAATATCATCAATAAAGACCACTATAAATTTGTCTAGATATTGCTGAAAGACTCTGTTCATCAAGTTCATAAAAACTGCTGGTGCATTCGTCAACCCGAACGGCATTACTAAGAATTCGTAGTGTCCGTTCCGGATATTGAAAGCAGTTTTAGGGATGTCTTCCTTTCTCACCCTTACTTGGTGGTAACCAGACCTCAAATCAATCTTTGAAAATACCCGAGCTCCACTTAACTGATCAAATAAGTCATCTATCCTGGGTAGGGATACTTATTCTTAATTGTTAAGGCATTCAAGGCCCTATAGTCAATACACATTCGGGATGTTCCGTCCTTCTTGGGCACAAATAATACTGGAGCTCCACAGGGTGAGACACTAGACCTAATGAAACATTTGTCTTCTAGCTCTTTGATTTGCTCATTTAGTTCTATTATCTCCTTCTTGTTGATTCTGTAGGGATTTTGAGATACTGGTGCTGCTCCCGGCACTAAGTCAATAGAGAATTCAACTTCTCGGTTTAGGGGTAAGCCTGGAAGATCCTCAGGGAAGACATCAAGGTATTCAGAGATGATAGGTAGCGGCAATTCTTCTGTTACTAGGGCTCCACAAATTTTGTTACTACCCATTTCTCTAGAACCTCTAGCAAATTCAAATTCTGGCTTGTCAGGGGGCCTGAAGATTACACTACCTCTGTGGCAGTCTATAGTGGCATGATGTTGACTCAACCAATCCATACCCAGTATAATGTCAAAACTGGGCACTGGCATTACGAGTAGCCTAGCATACAGTTCTCTTCCACATAATGTAATAGGACAATTGTTACAGGCATCACTAACCGGGATAATTCCTCCACCGGTAATGATCTTATAACAATTCCTAAGGGGTTTAGTGATTAAGCTATGCTTCATAAGGAAATCTACTGACATGAATGAATGTGAAGCTCCAGAATCAAATAAAGTAATAGCTGGTATTGAATTTATAAGCACAGAACCTGTGATCACGTCTGCTGTGGCTTCAGCTTCTTCCAGAGTCATTGCATAAGCACGGCCTTGCTGCGGTGCACCCCTCTGTTGCTGCTGTTGGTGCTGAGCAAAGCGTTGTTGTTGTGTTGGAAGCGGGGGTCCCCTCTGTTGTGCTGCTGGGGCCTTGGCCTGGACTGGAGCCTTGGGTGCAGCGGTGCGTCCTTGAGCAGCAGGACAGTCCCTCATTTGATGCGCTGTTGAGCCGCAGTAGAGGCAGGCACCTAGCCTCTTCCTACAGACTTGCCAAGTATGACCTGGTTTTTGGCAAAAGTTACAAGCAGCAGCTTGTTGGTTCTGTCCTTGAGCCTGGTGTTGGGGTGCTGGAGCTCGAGGGAGAGGATGCTGAGTTTGCTGCGGGGCCCTCTGCTGTTGTTGTTGTTGAAATAGACGTTTGTTGGGTCCCGCATTTCTGGTATCTCTCTCTCGCTTTAGTTTATGCCCCATGTCTCTCTCAACGCCTTATGCCACGCTCAAGATTTCCTCATAGGTGCGAGCTCGGCTGGTGGTGACAGCAAGGCGAATGTCCGGAGACAGCCCCT
Source organism: Iris macrosiphon (assembly GCA_036927795.1). Lineage (NCBI taxonomy): Eukaryota > Viridiplantae > Streptophyta > Magnoliopsida > Asparagales > Iridaceae > Iris > Iris macrosiphon. Next base: position 53,401,507 of record JAYESA010000014.1, read on the forward strand.
TCTTGAATCTACGGGCTCTGTCCTCCGGGGTACGAACCATGTACTCCGCAAAGTGGCTCAACCTGCTAAATTCAGCAGTATACTCATCAACAGACAGGTTACCTTGTTCCAGTCTCTCGAATTGGCTTTCGAGAGCTTCCCGAGCCACTTCGGGGTAGAAATTTTCCTTGAATAGCCTCTTGAAGTCCTCCCAGGTGAGGTCAGGAGCAGATAGTTGGGGTTCATCTCTGAACCAGGTTTGAGCGATGTCAAACAGTTGCAGGCTTGCGGATTTCACTTTGAGATCATCAGGAACCCGAGCAGTCTTCAGGAGTCTCTCGACATTCTCTATCCACTCATCGGCATAGAGAATGCCCTCAGTTCCGTAGAATTCCAGGGGTCTAAGGTTCTTGAAGTCTTTGGCACTCCCTGGCCTCTTGAGTGGCGACTCCTGGGACCTAAGAGCTTCTGAGAGGCTGGTCCACAGAAGTGCAGTCTGTTCTTTTTGGGATTCCACTAGTCCCTGGAACACTCCAAGTAGCTGTGCCCCATCCAGAGTAACTGCCGGAATAGATGGAGGCGGCGGGAGTGCAAGAGTTTCGGGCACATTCTGCTCAGCTGGTTCTGATGTGCCTCCTACCGTGTTCCTTGTCTGGACCATTCTGAAAGATTAAGGGACAGGGAGATCAGAATAGATTACTTGGAAATCAAGGGCGATAGGAAAATTGAGCAGAAATGATATCAAGAATTGAAATAAGGACCCTATACTGTGAATGAGCTTTTCCTAGAATCCTCAATCTTATTCCATACCCTGTCCTAGGGTATTATCCTATTTAAGGATAGGACCTGCATGGGCCACCATAAAAACGTGTCACGACCCGCACCCGGAAATTCGGGCACGAGTGCGTGGGTACGTCCAGCCTACGCCGCAGAGTCGGCGGTAGTACGCTGTCTAGGTCAATTCTACAGTTAACTAATCTAGCTCATTCACAAATAAAATAGGCAAAATAATAATAGGAATAAGATGCTTAAAATTTCAAATAAAGTAAATGCGACAACAGATTCAAATGTTTTAGTACAGAAAATCAGAATGAAATCGGGGACAAACCCGATTACTAAGATAAGAGCAATAAATAAAAATAGCCACTGCTATCTACTCTGCAGCAGGGGTCTCCTGGGTGGGATCTGGCTCCTCATAAGTATCATCTGTACCCTCATAGGGACCATAATATGTAGGGGCAAGGTCCTCATCATCGCCTAAATCAACGGATCCAGTCAGGAAAGGAGCAAAGTACACAATGCACAACAAGATTAAACTAAATATTTATGACAATTAAATTGAGTATCATATTGAGAAACTGCATAAAAGAACATCAATATCTCAGAGTTAATGCTGTAAATAGGAATATGAGAAAACAGGAATAAATGAGACAGGAAATAAAACTACAACAGTCAACAAGAATTATAACAAGACCAGAAACTATCTGTGTGAACTTGTGTTTGTTTTAGAATACATAGTTGGTATGTAGGGGTTTATAAGGCTAATTCGGCCGTCATAAATGGCTATTAAACAGGGAAAATCGAGATCCGGCTGAGGTACAGTCGCGTACCAACAGCTATTAAACATGACAAGGGGAAGGGTAAACTACATGCCTTCTAGTATTCTCCCACCCGACATGAAAAACAAAACATGAACTCCAAATATTCAAGACATGAATTCCAGTATTCCTAACACTAGGTGTAATCATCAAGGGTACTAGTAAAGCAGGGAATTAATTATCACAATATAAAGATTTAACTTGAAGTGCAGGTACTTGCCTGTTGTTTGGATCCAATTAATTGTACACGGGGAAATATTCCAGAGATGAGTCCAAAAGCTGAAATAGACATTACCATCATGCTCAGAAGATGTCAAATAGCTAGAAACGCCTGTCCTTGGGTCCAATTTGGAGACAAGGGCAAAAACGGCAATTTCGGGTCAAAACGGGGTCCGCCGGTGGGCCCGCTTTGCACCGAAAAACGTGTCCGGGTCAACGGTCTCCAAATTCACCAAACTTAGTATCAACAGGTCAGGAACGCTGATACGAACCCAACGGAACTTCCAAATTTGGATTCCGATGAGCCGATCACAAAATCGCCCGTCGAGCGGGGCCTGTGGGGCCCACGACACGCGATTTCGTCAACGTTCTCAGAATTGAACCAAACTTGACCCACAGGACCAGCGTATCGCTACGAGTCCGATGGCATAAGTTTCGTCTCGATCTGACGAGTGTACAAGAAGTTAGGGCAAATTGCAGAAAAGTCGGATACGGGGCGATGTCCGCGGATACGCGTTGATTCCGGTGTGCACGCACACCCGAATCAGCTTCCGCGAAATCTCACACGTCCGTATCGACGATGCGCACGTATCTGTGAAGACCGCACGCGACCAAGTCATCCCGTTTGACGGGGCGTACTCAGTTCCGGGGTGAAATAGGGTCTGGTTTTTCCTGTTTTTGGATCGCGGTGTGCGATCACCACAGGACGCGATGCCCCGAGCGGTTTGTCCGGGCACCGAGAGGGTCATACAAGCTTCGCAACATAATTTACGGAATCGAAAACGGAGATACAGGGTGCAAGATACGAGTACCTGAACGAGGCTCGAAAATCCAGAAAATTCCGTGTCCGTGTCGTGTCCGACACGACACGAGGAATTTAGGATTTAGGGTTAGGGTTAGGTCTGGGAGCTGCGGCGGGGCCGGCCGGAGGCTGGGGCGGCGCTGGCTGGCCGGAGGCGGTCGGGGGCGCTGGGGCGCGGCCGGGCGGAGGCACGGCGGAGCGGGGCGGCGCCGGGGACGGCGGCTGCTGTTCGTGGGGAGGCCGGAGGCGGGTGCTGGAGGAGAGGGAAAGAGGAGGAGGGGCTGGCGGCTCTCGGCGGGGTGCGACGGAAGCGGGGCTGGGCACGGCGAGGCGGGGCGAGGGTCAGGCGGGGGTGTTTGGCCGGAGGAGGCTGAGGGAGAGGGGATTTATAGGGGGATGGGAGCGGTGGCCGGCCGGGAATGGCGGAGGGAGAGGGGGACGTGGCGGAGAAGGCGGAGGCGAGCCGGGTGGAGCGGGGACGTGGCGCGGCGGGCGCGGGCGGCGGGGCCGGACGCGGGGCAGCGTGGGGAGAGGGGAGGCTGGGTCTCCGGGTCGGGTAGGCGGGTCGGGTCTCCGGGCAGACCCGCCCGACCCGCAAGGGAAACGGGCTGGGCTGGCTGCTGGGCTCGGCCCACTGGGCCGGGCCGGGCCCAAAAATAATAAAAAAATTAATAATAATAATAATAATAATAATAATAATAATATATTAAAACAGTTAATTAAATAATTAATTAAAAAATAGTTTTTAGGCATTTAAAAATATGTTTGAGGCCTAGAAAAATCCAGAAAAATTACCCTAAGTCCAGTTTTTCATTTTACACCCAAAAATGTTATTTCCATGATATTTTAATATTATTTATTAACAACTAAATTATTTAATAATTAAGAACCTTGGTTTTAATTTCAGAAAATTTCTAGAAAATTCCAAAAAATTGGGAAAAATCCAAGTTTTAATAATTTTGAAAATTCAGGGGGTTTACAGAACCAAACCAACCCGAACCGGACCCGGTTCAATTGAACCGACCCAAACCCTGCGGGTCAGATCCGGGTCTAACCCGTCGACCCGAAACTCGAGTACCCGAACCCGCATTCATGTTTTAGCGGATCAGGTCGGATCCCCTCAGACCCGACCCGCTGACCCGGCCCGTAACCGCCCAACCCTTTCTCTTTCCCGACCCGACGCCGCTTCGCCTCTGGCCGCCGCGTAACCGCCGTCTCCTCCATTCACCTCAGCCGTTAACCCCTGGCTGCTCCGTCCCCCAGCCGCTTCGCCTCCCGCACCGGCCGCCCGTCCGCCCGTCCGCCTCCCTCATCTCCCTATAAAGCCCCTTTCCTCCGCCAGACCTCTGCCCTAGCTCCGCTCCGTCATCTTCTCCGACGCCCGGCCGCCTTGACCCAGCCACTGCTCTCCCCGAAGAGCCACGACCTCGCCGTCCTCCGCAGCAGCTCCACCTCGCCGCCGACGACCCGCCACTACCTCGTTGCTCCCCACCACCCTCTCTCCTCCGCCTCTCTCCTTCGCTCCAACCGTCTCCAGCGGTGGTAGATCCAGTCGACCTTCACCCGAGAGCCGCCGTGTCAGCCCCGGCCGCCGAGCGCCTCCGCCTGAGCCGCCTCCAGTAAGCCGCCTCAGGCTGAGCACCTCAGCCCTAGCAGCCACCAGCCCCGGCCAACTCCGGCCGCCTCCGGCAGCAAAACCCTAACCCTAGCTACAGTACCGCGTCGCATTATGTCGTGTCCGCCTCGCGGACACAAGGAATCCCAGTTCCGTGGAGCCCTGTTCAGGTACCATTTTCTCTCTCTTTACTGCCCCATTTTCTGTTCTGTCTGTTGCAACGCGAACCCTGCGTGGCCCTCTCGATGCCCGTATAACCCGCTCGGTGTGTCGTGTCCTGTGGTGATCGCGAACTGCGATCCAAAAATAGAAAAAATAACACCCCGTTTTCCCCCGGAACTGAGTACGTCCCGCCAAATGGGATAACTTGGTCGCGTACGGTCTTCACCGAAAGATGCGCGTCATTGATACGGACGTGTGAGATTTCGCAGAAGTTGATTTGGATGTGCGTGCACACCGGAATCAACGCGTATCCGTCGACAATGCCCCGTATCGGTCTGTTCTGGATCTCGTTGTAACTTTATGTACACACGTCGGATCGAAATAAAACTTGCGCCATCGAACTCGTAGCAATACGATGGTCCTATGACCCAAGTTTGGTTAGTTTCTGAGAATATTGACAAAATTGCGTATCGTGGGCCCCACGGCTCCACTTGACGGGCGATTTTGTGATCGGCTCATCAGAATCCAATTTGGAAGTTCCGTTGGGTTCGTATCATCGTTCTGGACTTGTTGACACTAAGTTGGACGAATTTGGAGACCATTGCTTCTGACATATTTTTCGGTGCGAAGTGGGCCACATGTGGACCCTGCTTTGACCAGAAACTGTCATTTTTGCCCCTGTGTCCAAATTGGACTCAAGGACAGGCGTTTCTAGCTATTTGATATTTTCTGAATCTGATGGTGATGTTCATTACAGCAACCAGAGGAGTACCTGCAAATCCCACTGAGACTAGAGTTACAATTGGAGCCAGAACCCCAGGCAAGTGTACTTTGCCAACATTACAGTTCTTGTTACATATTTCCTTGATTTATTTATATCTCGTACATGCTTGACCTAGGACCGTGTGACTTTACTTAGAGTCCGATTAATAGTCGGGTGCCAACATCGTACGCGGAGTTGTGTAACATCATCTAGACATGGATACCGAGACCCTATACTTCTCGTACTTACATTATCAAGTACGTCATAACCCAGGACACCTGACACGATTCATGAGACATAATCTTCCTGAGATATTCATGGTGATTCTGTATAGGTTACATATTTCATGACATATTCTTTTTGCTTAGATATTATATGACTTAATGTATTAGTTATGATCCTGCGTGGCATGGACATGAGACGTCGTGGACATGAGACGTATGATTACATTGGATGGGAAGAGACATACAGGCTACAGGTTGATTATATTATGCCGGCGTCTCAGTCTCTCTCCGAGCTAGACAACCACATAATATTACTGCTACTGGCTCCCCGACACAGAGCTTTTAGTGGTCTCAACCTGAGTTATAGTGCTGCTCTCATCTTGTATTTCACTTCGCTGGTTATATAGTTTACCCTATTGTTCATTTATTGCTACATTATTTATTTTGGCATGAGTTATTTTGTACCTTGCTATGTCCCCTGAGGACCTGGATCCGGATTATGTCCCCAGGTATAGCAGACGAGATCAATCCCGAGGTATACGGGACAGGAGCATTAGTAGGAGCAGAAGCAGGAACAGGAGCAGGCACTGGAGCAGTACCAGATCCTGATATTGTTGTATTGTTGATATTGTTGTATTCATATATGTGGATGAGATTAGTATATTTTATTGTGATTGATCTTGCTTATTGATTCTAATATTGTTGTATTCATATCTGTGGATGAGATTAGTATATTTAGACCTTATCGTTGTATTTACATCTTAAGTGCATCCTGATGGGTCCATTAAATTAGGTTTGCCCATCGGTGTGTGCTGCTGGCCATTGCCACTTGTCTAGTCCCTTGATATTTTGGGACTGGGGCGTGACAGTTTTGGACCTCAATAAATTCTAGAAAAATTATACAATACTCTAATAATAGTTGTACACCAAAAAATATAAATTTTTGCATAATATTATTAATTAATTAAATACACATAATTATAAATCCATGAATATTATAAATTATAAATGGGTAAAAATTACAGAAAATTTTCCCTTAATCCCTGTAATTCATAATACCAATAATTAAAATTATAAAATTTAATTCTAAAAAATTAGGGTGTTTACAATCTACCCAACTTAAAAGAATTGCGTCCTCGCAATTAAGAATATAAAACGTAACTGGTCAGAAAATATTTGCTCCAGAAGAGATGATGCGGTTGCAAGACATGTTTGTTGAAGCACGACACAAAGGATAATGGACCATGAACAAGAAAAAAATTGAGAGGAAGAGTGGGGGTTTTGTTCAAGCAGAACACGTAGGGAAGAAATGAAAACTTTTTCCTAGGCAATGAGAGATAAGTAACTCAAGAGTAAATGAGTCTAGTTAGAGAGAGAATCAACTACAGCTTCTGAAATTTTGGGTACCACTTACATACTACTACTCTAGACCAACCAGTTCATGCTAACATAATACTAGGTATAGGTTAGGGAATGGAACTAACATGCACATGCTAAAGTATTACTAGGAATATTTGCTATTAAAGCTAGCTATGATAAAACTAAATCTTACTCATATTCGCTACTCCTCGAGTCTGTGCCTCCTCCACTGTCATCACAAAAGCCTGTCCACGTCCCTGTGGTGGTGCCCTATGCTATTGCTGGGCCTGCTGGAAGAGTGCTGCCTGTGGTGCCAAGGGTGGCCTCGACTGATATCCTCCCGATGCTGGTCAAGCTTATCGGTTTACCATCGGTGCTCCCTCTCGACGCTCAGGGCAATCCTTGGCTGAATGTTGGTTGGATCCGCAAATCAAGCATAATCCCAACTTGCGTCTGCACTTGCTCTCGTAATACCTCGCTTGCCATAATATTGACATGTAGGCAGTGTTTGCGGAGTTGCTCTGGGTGACTGGTGCATGTGAGGTCTCTTTGCAGCTTCTTCCTGTGGTTCTCTGGCTGGTGCTGATGTGAACGACCATTTCTGGCTGGACTCCCTCCTGGTGACGCGCTCCATGCGTCGGGCTGCAGCAAGACGTCCGTGTATGAAGTAGGTGCAACGAAGCCGATCAATCTCTGTAGCTCAAAGCTAAGTCCGTAAAAAAACTTCTCCGCCTTCTCCTCTTCTGTTGGAATCGGAGTAGGGGCGAAGCGACTCAAACGGATGAACTCTGCATTGTACTCTTCTACCGTCATGTTGCCTTAAATGAGGTTGTTAAACTTATCCCTAAGTTCCGCTCTGGCAATGGCTGGAATGTACATCTCCTGGAAGAGTCTAGAGAACTCCTCCCAAGTAACTCGGTCTGGTCCGAGCCGTATCTCCTCAGATAGCCACCAATGATGTGCATTGCCCGTCAACTACATCCTGATGGTAGTCATCCAACGCTCCCTCGGAAGCTCAGTTGCTTCTAATTGGTGTTGAGTGTTTGTGAGCCACTCATGAACTTCAGTGGACTCCTCCTTGTCTCAAAAGGTAAGGGGCTTCAGCTGGCGAAAATCAGTGATAGATTCCGTCGATGACTGTCTAGCTGGTGGGTTTTCCTGCTCTAGTGCGGTCACTAGGCTGTTCCTCAAGTTGTTCGCCTAGCGTTGCTGGGCCTCTTGATGAACCTGCTGTTGTGTTTGCATCATTGCGTAGAACATTTGGAACATCTGCTGTCCGTCCATAGGTTGTCCTGGTGGAAAAACGGACATCGGTGGAGTAAACTGCGATGGTGGTGGAATGTCGTCTCGCCAAAACCTCGTGGCATGCTCATCTGCTTGATTGGTTTGTTGAGTGGAGGGATCTCCACTTAATGGCGTCACCCCATCGTCGTAAGTGACTACATCACCTTGTAGTGTTCCCGCGAGAGTCTCATCGCTGGCTCGTGGATCCATTACTCTGCTACAAAGTAAACTATAAGAGGCACACTGAGGAATCAAGGCAGGATGCAAGTCAAAAAATTATTTTGAAGTCGATATAGAGGTCAAGAACAGATCAATAAGTGGATGAGACCCTATAATTTATCCTATTCTAATTGCAAGCTTGCTCGGTTCCTTAGTTGAAACCGAAGCAATATAGTCGTAGACCTGCATGGGCCACCACAAAAACCATGTCACGCTCTAGTTCCAAAATACCAAGTGACTAGCCACGTGGCAATGACCAGCAACACAACTCCAATGGGCAAATCCAATTTAATGGACCCGTTAGAGTGCACTTAAGCTGTAATAAATATAAATACAGTCTACACCATCTATCATAGTATAATTCTAATCTCATCCACAGAAAGTAAACACAAGTCAATATGATAAACCAGTCAAGATAATAGATCAAAAGAAATAGTCCATCAACAAGTCCAAGTAAATAGTGTCTCGAGGAACAACCCGACACAATAAAGGAAAGAGAATATCACCAATACATATGTCCATGAGTCAAGATATGAAATAACAATAAAAATAAATAACTGAGTAAGTAACTGAATACTCAGGAGAAATCCTCTGGCACAACCTCGTCCTCTGGTGTTAGTACAGCTCCAACGACATCTCCTGTCCCGTAAACCTCGGGGTAATCCTCCTCTGCTATACCTGGGGACATAATCCGGATCCAGGTCATCAGGGGACATAGCAAGGTACAAGAAACACTCAAGCCAAATGAAATGCAGTATAAAACAGATCCTCAGGACAAGCTATGTAACCAGCTATATGAAATGCAAATGAGAGCATCACTAGTACTCAGGCTGAGACCACTACAGGCTCTGTGTCGGGGAGCCCATAGCAGCAAGTAGTATCACGACTCCAGTATAAGTGCCAAAGCAAGTAGTATCATGTATTCCAGTAGTATATATATAATCAGCCTTTAGCCTGTGTGTCTCTCCCTACCCAATGTCCATAACGTAGTGCCAAAGCAAGTAGTATCATGTATTCCAGTAATATATATATAATCACATGTATTCCTCTCTCTCTCTCTCTCTTTTAAAATTTTGTTTTAAATTAGATTTTTTTTTTTACCATATCTGTTCTTATTAAGGGCTCTGGAGCTATTGAAAGTGTCTTTAGAAATGCTATTAGCAAAGACGTTTTCTCTCTCTTTCTTAATTTTGTTTTAAACTAGATTTAATGTTAGTTTATAGAAAAATAATATATTGACCGTCGATTGATCCGCGACCAACGTGCCTCCTCCTATCCCCGCCTCCTGCTCACATGGGTCCACCATTGCAAAATTCGGACTCTCCTCCAACGGAGAATCGACACGTGGCTGCGGACTGACATAAGCGGAGAACGGAAATTTCAACCAATACTCCATAGCATGAGCGATTGGTTTCTCAAATTAAAATTTTTGATTATTTTTTCTCTACACAGTGTAGTCTAATTTCAGTTCTGGAAAATTTCCACCTCACTTTCTACAAAGTACTCCCTTTCCTCTATATTTCCCATCTCTTCCTCTTCCTCTTCCTCTTCCTGCTCTTTGCTTGCTGCTAGTCTCAATGGTAACCAAAAGGAAGGCTGCGACGCCACTACAACAAGAAGAAGAAACCATGGATCCCTACTACAAGCGCTTCTTGGACCATCTCCGTCTAGATAGCAAATCCTACATCTTTAAGATGAATGAGAAACTCACCGGTAGTCCAAATGATGCTTGTTGTTACAATCCGGAGGAGAAGAAGAAGAAGAAGAAGAAGAAGAAGAAGAAGAAGAAGAAGAAGAGCCAAATTCTGGGTTCCGAACACTTGCGTTCTCAACTATCCATAAACAAATGCTATGGCATGTATCTGAAATTTTTTGTCTCACGTGATGGCGGCTCCGAGAATGTACTCAAACGAGATGATGGTTCTTGTTCTCGGAAGAGGGACCTACGACATTGCCATGTTAGTATTGTCTCCTTCTTTGCATGTTCATTTATCATCAACATTTTACGAGATGTTGGAAGATTATTAATTTCCAAGGGAGGTGGCCAGGGTGATGGCGATGGTTCTTTCGAGGACAGATTAAGGCGGTGTCTTGATGAGCCATTCAACCGGGAGGAATATGGTCAGCTGATTGAAGAGGCGACTCTTCGCAGACCGATGAGCAGATGTAAGGAGCTGCGGCTACGGAGCGCGTCCTTTCACACGACGGACTTGGGGCTTGCATACTTGGATCGCTATTCGGGTGAGATTTTGAATTGCATCTGCCTCTTTTGGGGTTAATTTGCTATTATTCTTTTTTTTTTCCCTTCCCTTTCTTTCATATTACATCTTGTAAGAGCATCATTAGTACATGGAGCTAAAAAAATGGAGACCCAAATTTATAACAAAAAGGTAAATCTAGAATGAGTTGGGTCCGTATGGGACTAGTAGAAAATTGTCCCAAAGGTTGTGTGATTAAAAATTAATATGGTAAAAAAATAATATGAAATCTAGAATCTAGAAATTGGGGTTCCAAATTGATCCTTACTATTCTACAAAATAAGTTCCTACATTCTGAATGTAGAAAGTACGAGGCCCAAGCTATAACTTCTTTAGGTGGGTTGGGACCATCATGGAACTCCAATTGAACCTTACTATTCTACAAAATGAGCTCCTACCTTTTGAATCTATAATCTAGAAATTGGGATGGGTCTTACTATTAATGCTCGAAGAGCATCATTAGTAGATGGTGCTCAAATTTCATCTTGTGGCCCAACTTTTCAAAAAAAGGGTAAATGTAGAATTGGTTGGGTTTGTATGAAAATAGTAGAGAATGATAAAATGAGCTTTAGTCCCAAAGATTGTGTGGTCAAAAATTAATGTGGAAAATAATAATATAAATCTAGAATTTGGCTCCAAATTGGAACTTATTATTCTACAAAATGATTTTCCATCCCAATTTCTAGATTCTAGATTCAGAATGTTGGAGTTCAATTTGTAGAATAGTAAGAACCATTCTAAGTTCCAATTTCTAGATTCTCAGACCCAACCCACCCACAGAAGCTATAGGATGGACCTGAGAATTTCTAGATTCAGAATGTAGAAAATTATTTTGTAGAATATTAAGTCCCAATTTGGAGCCCAATTCAAGATTTACATTACACAATCTTTGGGACCAAAGCTCATTTTATCATTCTTTACTATTCTCATACAAATCCAATCCATTCTACATTTACCTTTTTTTAAATGTTGGGCCTCAGGATGAAATTTTGAGCACCATCTACTAATGATGCTCTTACTAATGATGCTCTAAGACAATTAATAGTAAGGTTCATCCCAATTTTAAAATAAAGATTCGGAATGTAGGAGCCCATTTTGTACAATAATAAGGCTCAGTTAGAGTTCCATGATGGCCTTGTCCCTGCCAAAGGAGATATACTCTAACTTGTAATTTCTACATTTAGAATATAGAAACTCATTTTGTAGAATAGTAAGATTCAACAATTTGGAGCCCTAGATTCTAGATTTTATATTATTTTTTGAAAAATAAAGAATGATAATACATGGTCTATATCCATTCATCTCATTTGGGTCTCAAGATTTATTTGTTTACTATTCTCATACAAACCCAATCCATTCTACATTTATCTTTTTATTACAAATTTGGCCTCAAGATGTATTTTTTAGCTCCATTTACTATTTGATGCTCTAAGAGTGCTAGAACTACTGTTGTTTCTGATCAAAGCAATGCTATTGCAATTGTTTTCTCATCTTAATGCACCTTCATGACATAAAAACCAAAGCAAATTTTTTCTTGTCCACAATTCTATGTGACAATCAAGAACAACTAAACATGTGAATGTTATGTTAGGAAGTTTAGAGAACTACTATGGCTTATTTATTCATTTATCCTGAATGTATAAATATTAGAAAGTTTGGAACTAACGTAAGGCCTGAGGAGGACATGGCCCCCCAACTTCTGAAATCTTTGAATAATTTTACTGTAACTTCTCAAAATTTTGAAAAACATTTTTATGTATCGCCTCCCTAAAACTGTGTGCATATATTCTTGGCCCCCCTCATCATTCAATTTCCGTTCCGTCAATAAGAACACTAGTTTAAAGCTCATTAGGAACCAACACCACTAGTTTAAAGATCTCAGGCCGATATTCTCTACATTGTCTGAACTATGACACAGTAATTTGATGAGAATTGGATGCAACATCTACATTTAATAACTTATTACACAATTTTGTATAAAATAATGCCAGGTTTGGTGAACCTGATACATCAGTACCGAAAATGGACAAGGAAATGCAGATTAAATCAAGGCTATTAATTCCTAATGACGAATTGCATGTAGACATACATCAAGAATGGATGTGAAGGAATGTTCTGACAATAAAAAATGCATAAGAGTGCAAGTTTGAAACTCTCATATATGATAGCCGTCAAACTTGTCTTGATCATGATATGTTGGTTAAAATCAAATGTAGCGACTAAAATTAATAACTTATCACACAATTTTTTTGGTAAAACAGGATAACAGGTGCTGTGAACCTGAGGTGAAAATATTGAACATAATGTGGAAATGCAGAGCAAGTGATGAAATGCATGTACATGTACGCAAACATCAGACTGTTCTTTAAAAAATAATCTATGAGCACTATAAGTATAAAATCGAAAAATAATGTTAATGTGTATCATAGAACTATAGAAGTACGTGATATCATACTGTCACCGATATTTAAGAGTTTATAACTATGATTTATTATAAGGAATACAAGGATTAAATGGCGCTCACTATACACTTAGAAATAGTGTCTTCTACACAAGGCCTGCTACTGTATTGGCATTATCTTTCTAAGTTATGATTTCCTATATTCATGTAAAAGTTCTTGTAGTTTTCAAATAATTCATGGAAAAATGAACGTTTCTTTTCTAATGATTTTAGATCTTAGAGAACAAATTGAGTGTGCTGATCTTCATAAGCGATTGACTCTCTTGCGTGGATTTTTCTTCTGGTTGAAGGTAAGCTTTCTACATTTTTTTTTATTTCTTTAACCTTCTTTTTAAATGAATATCATAATTTTGTTTCTTATGTTCTCTTGTATCCTAGGCTAATCTGCAGTTAAATACCATGAACTATCAGGAAAGGAAAATTAAATATATTAAAAAGGCACTAAATATACACTTAGTAAGAGTGTCCTGTACACAAGGACTGGTGTTTATGGTCTTTTGGCATTTACATTTGAGGCTAACTTGCAAAAAAAAGCTAGGGATATTTATGTTTTGTTTGGTTTGGTGGAAAGTGAGGAAAAAGAAAGGAAAATGAAAGTGTTTCATGTAGAAACACGATCCAATTTACGTAAGATCAAGTTTCATATTCCTTCCTTTCCCTCCACTTACTTAGCAACCAATTCCAATTCCGCATCGTTCTAGGTTTATCTTTTTTTCCTTTTTTTTTTAGCTTTATCTCTTTGTTATGATAGAGCTTTTAAGAATCCTATTTCCTTTAGCATTTTGATTTGACTCTATCTTTTATTAGGATAGGCTTTAACTTTAATTTTTGCGATGTTTGATTAGGATTATGATTTATCATAAAAATCCTATAAATAAGAACATTTTGTTTTACAGTTAGATAACAACTTTTTAATCAATACAATTCTTCTTTGAGTTATGAGTTTTGTTTTCTTCTTTTCTTGGTTGTGGACTCGATTGTTCCGTGGATTTGGAATCTCTCGCTTGAGGTTTTCAAGCAACCTACATGCTGACCCCTCACTAAGCCATCCGTCGGAGTTCTTGCGGCACAGCTTCACTCTCACCAAGCAACGGTGGCCCAGTTATCGTCACCACCGATCGGCTTGGCCAGGAACGAATGTAAGTCCGGTCCGCTATCACGCTGCGACAAGTGGTATCAGAGCACTACAGATCTAGGATTCCAATTTTTTGGAGACCTTTGGAAATCTTTCTTTGGCAAAACAACAATGACGAAACTTGTCAAGCATGACGGGTGTGATGCCCTGTCTGGCAACGTAGAAACCTTGTCAAGCAAAGTTGATCTCCTGTCTGGCAATGCAGAAGCCTTGTCAAGTAAAGTTGATGTCCTGTCTGACAAACTGGACAGATTACTGAGTTTTCTTGGAATCAAATACAATGATGTGGTTGATATCACGAGGATACCGTCTACAGAAACATGAGGCACAAACGCTCGTCTTTCTACCAACCACCCACAAAAGGGGCTCGGGCGTGCCCACAACAACTGTCCCCTTAGAGCACAAGTTGTCTTTGCTGACTATGAAGACGAAAAGGAAGAACACCCAAGAGAAGAAGAGGTCATTCCCGAAGATGATAATCAAGAACATGGTGTAGTGTTTCCACAAATAATTCTGGAAAGAAATATCAACAAAAGTTTACACGACAAACAAAGATTTTTAATGGAGTCAACATTGCCATCATTTTCATTATCTTGTTCACTGTTCTCTTCTATCGAGTGTACTTGTCACGTTCCAGTACCGAAATACGGAGACAGACATGGCCAGCTACCCCGTACAAGGTACTATACGTCGTACGGCGATCACTGCTATAACTAGATAAGGGGGTGCATGGTACAATCAAGTCACCTAGGGTCAAGAACATCTGTCTCATTCATCAACCGAGAAACAATAAGAATGAACATGTAAGATAAAGCAGTTAGACGTCCCTGACGCTCTATTAGAATGATCATAAAACTAGTTATACAGGATGGTACACTAGTACATTTCCAAGAGTACATGACTGTAAGTCAGCCGCAGTCTGATTAATATATAATCATGTAGAGGAACTAATGTCCAAATAAATCGGCTAACAAGTGCCGTCGGCTAAACGCCAAAAGGTAATACAAAATGATACTCATAGAGTGGGAGAAGAAATCAACTCAAATTCCTCGGCGGACATCCTCCTAGTATGCGCCATCGGTTAGATACATGACAGGATCCTCGGGCTCTGCTACTAAACCTGGCCAAGCAAAACCAGCGGGGTCAGGCCCCGAGAGCAAGTACCACAAAGGAGCACAAATGAATAAAGCAAAGGCAAATAAAGTACATAAAATAGGAATCTGTGCTACAACTGCAAGCGTATGACCTTTCATCGGAGCAGTATGACACCTCTACAACCAAACAAGGACAAGGGGTGTCACACTACTCCGAGACATGGTACAACTCACCAATTATGAACACGACGAAGATACAACACACCAATATAATCCAGAACACACTTGCCACAATACAAGCTAAGATATAGATATAATATGCAGCTTCGGTACATGACCTATGTGACACATTGGCGCAACCCTACAATCAAACAAGGACAAGGGTTGAACCGTCGCACCACAATAGTTCATGTCCGTAGACTACCAGTACATACTCTTTTAAATCGTCCAATCAATCCTATGGCTTGTTATGTAGAGTCTGAGTTATCTCAGAAGAATCATGCAATGTTGGAATCCTCAGATCATACTGATGGTGAGGCGGGCTGGCCGAGCCAATAAACGCATAACACATAGTATGTAAGCACCGGTCCCTCGTAAGGCCACCGCGCAAGTATTCATGTAATAATATATAATATAGCTGGATACTGCACTGTACTACTGTAGATATACGGTATCCGTTGGAGACCAACATGACTTCCTATGACATATGTCATAACGGTAGCTACCGCGCATGATCTCGAGATTCCATTCCCTCCCAATGCTCTATAAGTTCAGTTACTTAATTAGCCCTATAATTATTAGAACATCGTGTCGTGGTTACAGGATCGTCCTCCTTAGATGACGCACCATGGTACGTGTACGAATCAACGTTGTTGCTCGAGAGCCAAATCCGGATTCCTCGAAGCGTAATGCAACAAATCAATCAAACAAACATCCTAACCACGCTATGGTTGTTGACCTACATACCATGACCTTGCTGGAAAAACAATATAATAATATCACATGTCGTGTAGTAAATGAGGCATTCTCGATGCACAACCCGAAACATGTAATCTCATAGCACGTAGCAAGTTATGTCGCACCTCGGTGCACATTATAATACATGTACACGTAGCACGTAGTAATTGTATCAGCAAAGATACAAAAAATCGGGTTGAATCACCAGACTTATAGTTTGTCGTATGAGCCTTATCAAATTGAGACACTTGGTCAAAAATATAATATCCTAAAATCAGGTACACAGACTATCAATCAATTGGAAGCCTAAATTTATGTGAAATCCTCGAATTAATGATTTTGTCGCCGAACATGAGTAAGGAAAAAAGTGTGAACTACTCTGGAGGAGATCCACAATCCTCAAAACAAACAAGTACCGGGATTGCAGATCGTCTCCCGAGCAGAACTACGCCCCTCACTCTATTCAACGGTCAAAATATTATTCACAGATCTGAGTCCACTTAGAAGGTACTGAATTAGTATGCCACTCTCATCTAGTGGGGTCAACATAATGTCATGTTATGCACATAGCCAATTCTAGTGCGTAAGTCTGGTTTACTAAGTCTATTTTACTACACAAACAAGCACCGGGTTAAGCACATAGAACATAACACTCAATGAAAATATTTCATAAAACATTATCTAAGTGAAATAACAAAACGTGCACATGGGTCACTAGGATCACATGCGAGCATGAGAAGTGCATGCATGGATTGCCGCATGGGACATGCCGCATGCACTGATCAGACGCATGAGCAACTGGCCGCATGTTGCCCCAGGCTACATATAGCTCTAGGCCGCATACTACCCCAGGCCGCATATGGCTCCGGGCCGCATTCTACCCCATGCCGCATGCTCCTCCAAGTCACATGCTCCGGACAAGTCCACTCTCTTGGAACAAGTGCCGAAGTGACGTGTATTAAATACGTGTCAGTGAAGTGACTGAAGTGATAGATGTGACTGGCCATAAGGTGTCAGAGAGAAGACAAAAACCATGAAAAGATGTGCCAAGGTTTCAGAGTCATACGTCCGAAGGAAAGTGGCTCCATACTCTGCTTATCGCATATGGATCGGTGCCGCATGGAGGTCTCTTGGACTTAGCGAATTTCTTATTCTTTCAGTAAGTGAAAACACAAGGGTCTTGAATTAGCTCCAGAACACTTGTGTAATGGTCAGTCGTACATCCACCAAGATGGACGCATGCTGGTCAGTATGCGGCAAAGAGCTCATGCCGCATAGCACTCCGACCGCATTGCACTCTCGGCCGCATAACTCGCTGGCCGCATGATCTTCTCCAAACATCAGGTTCGGCCATGGCGAAAAGCTCCAAAATTTCGAAATTTTTTTTCTTCACAAAAACTTTATTTTAACTCCGAATCAAGTGAAACAAAAGCCAAAATGCTCGAAATGAAGTGTTCCATCAACCATAAAAACTGATTTTCTAAAATACCATGTTTTAATAGATCAAAATCAATTTTTTTTGGAACCAATGAAAACCCAAACTTTAAAACTCAGATCTACTCAAAACCGTTCACCAAAACCAAAAACTCCAAGAACTAAAACGAATGAAAACATCAAGGAGAACCTTTCCTATCAAACACATTTTAATTTCCTAATCATATGAAAAAAATCAAAAATTATGACTTCACCAGTTTGAGCAAGATGTACTTGCCTTGGTGTACTAACAAATCTCTTCCTAGAACCAAATCTAGGGCTAGGGCTAGGGTTCGGCCAAGGGGAGCTCTTGAGGGAAGGAGGGAGAAGAAAGAAGAAGGAAGTGTAAATGAGGAAGAATGAGAGAGGAGAGAGAAAACCATATATATATATATATATATATACCAAGTGGAGAAATGAGGTTAACCCTAAGATTAAATCATGACACTCTCCAACCAAATCTCAACCATCCAAAATAGACTTAGTGGTTCCAAGAGTGAATCTGGTCTGCTATCCATCCTGTACACGGGTCCTAGCACGGGTCCATGGCAATTGCCAAGGTGTTCACTACTGGTCTCGGGTAGTCTTCCACAATAAACAGGACACGGGTCCTAGCACGGGTCCATGGCAATTGCCAAGGTGTTCACTACTGGTCTCGGGTAGTCTTCCACAATAAACAGGAATATAATTAAATAAAATACATCATAATTAACATGAATCAACATGTAAAATACAACATGAATACATCTTCATAATTTTTTTAAATATCACATTCAAGAATACCAAATCTAGGAACGGGTGTGACAGTACTAAAACGACTAAGCAAGAGGCTCTCCTTTGATGGAGCATTGAAAAATTTACCAATATCGAAAGCTCCCAATGTTGATGGCAAACCTCCTCATCACAAGCCTCACAGTGATCCACCAGACACTTCATCTAAGTTTGATCGTCGGTCTCCGGATTATCGAGATGCTGCGAAAAGTCCTACATATATACATTTTTTTTAGACAGCTTCAAGGCCACCTCTTTCTTTGTATGTTATCTATATAAATACCTCCTTGGAGACAAAAGCTTATGGACATGAGCTTGTGCCAAAGAAAGATGGATCATGGCATATGTGCATCGACAGTCGGGCCATCAATCGCATTATCATCAGCTACTATCAGATCTGGATTCGACCTGATGATGAATGAAAAATTATTTTCAAGACCCAAGAAGGATTTTACAAATGACCCTTTATGCCTTTTGGACTTTCGAATGCTCCAAGCACCTTCTTGCGCCTCAAGGATCAAGTTTTGAAACCATTAACAAGAAAGTTCGTAGTCGTCTACTTTGACGATATCCTTATTTATTGCAAGAGCCAAGCTGATCATCTGAAGCAACTCAGGGAAGTTCTCATTCTTCTTCGAATTTAAAAATTTATGTCAATATCAAGAAATGTAACTTTCTTACCAACCAACTCATCTTCTTGGAATTTGTGATTAACGCCGATGGCCTCAGTGTTGATGAAGAGAAGATTCGAGCAATCTGCAACTAGACTACTCCAAAGACAATGACTAAAGATCAAAGCTTCTATGGTCTTGCCAACTTCTACCGGCAATTCTTCAACATCTTTAATACTATCGTTACGCCAGTGATAGAATACATTAAGACATGCAGATCTTTCCAACTTTCAATGTCGTGGATCTTTATGAGTATTTTTCTGTTGGCGAACTGTTTTATTCTGACGAGAACTCAGGGACAAATTCTCTTGAAGCAGGGGAGACTAGTGTAGTCAAAGGCACGCCTAAGACGCGCCTTGCTCCTAGGCGCAGGGGCAGCGCCTCAGGGCACTCCATGCGGGGTGTAATTCTTAAGGCGTGCCTAGGCGAGCATTTTTCGAGCGCTTGGAATAGCTAAGGCGCGCTTTGAAAATCATGTAAACAAATAACATGTTTGACTGTTTTTGAACTAATATACTATTTTTTTACTGTTTTCTCTCTCACTCATTCAATTCAAAGTGATTGCAACCTAGACATGAAAAAATTTGAAGCACATGTTTATCAATGTCGAAATCCTATATATATATATATATATATATATATATATATATATATATATATATATATATTATTTTTGCGTCTCACGTCGCTTGGGCGCGTGCCTTATGTGCGCCTTGTGCCTCGGGCGATTTGGACCCTTTGCGCCTTTGACTACCTTGGAGGAGACTGATGTAGCGTGGAATCTGATTCTGCATCCTTCTAGGATTTTTTTTTCTCTTTCTTTTTTTAGCTTTCTCTCTTTGTTATGATATAGCTTTTAAGAATCCTATTTCCTTTAGGATTCTGATTTGACTTTTATCTTTTATTAGGATATGTTTTATCTTTAATTTTTGCAATGTTTGATTAGGATTATGATTTATCATAAAAGTCCTATAAATAGGCATCTTTTGTTTACAGTTAGATAACAACTTTTTAATCAATAAATTTTTTCTTTGAGTTGTAAGATTTGTTCTCGGCTTTTCTTGGTCGTGGTGGACTCGACTGTTCCGTGGATTCAGAAGCCCCTCGCTTGAGGTTTTCAAGCAACTTTCATGCGGACCTCTCACCAGACCATCCGTCGGAGTTTTTGCGGCACCACTTCGCTCTCATCAAGCAATGGTAGTCTAGTTATCGTCACCACCGATCGACTTGACCATTGTCAGGCACGAAGGTAAGTCCTGTTGGTGTTATTGCCTTTGGACTAGTAAATATAATCCCACATTGGCTACACCACCAAGTGGGTATCTCAATATAATGCTTTGCTTGTGTTGAGGTGTGCACATGGGGTGTGGTGGGGCACATGGGTGTCATGTGGGGGTATTTTTCTAGGAGAAAAAATAATTAACTCCTCAATGTAAGCATTTATGCTTTTTGTCATTCTTTTGAGAAAATTTTCTTAGGAGCTAAGTCCCGACTCGGACTCGGACTCGGACTGAAGGGCGCAAAGTGGCACTTTATTGGTGCACTTTGCACTTAGCATGTCAGCATCGGCCCATGGCGCTTGTGTGCATTAGTTGCTATTACGCCCTAGTACCGGACATGGCCAGCTACCCTATACAAGGTATAGAACGTCGTACGACGATTACGGCTGTAGAAAGACAAGGGATGTATTCTACAATCAAGTCACTTAGGGTCACACGTAGTCTATTGTCTCAATCAATCAAACAAGAAGCAATAAACATAGAACATATATGATAATGCAAAAATGCGTCCCAAACGTTCCGTCAAAATGTCTGGAAACTAGCTGTACAGAATGAGGAGCTAGCTGAGCAACAAAAGTACATGACCGTGATCAGCTGCAGTCTGATTAATTATAATCATGTAAGAGAAACTAATGTCCAGACTTGCCGGCTAACAGGTGCCGGTGGCTAAACGTCCAAAAGAGTAAAATGTACATTGACGAGCAGGGAAGAAGAAACCCACTCGTGTCCCTCAGCAGCCATCCGTCTGGTACGTGCCATTGTTCAGGAGGAAGTAAGTTTGATCCTCGGGTGTTGGTTTTAAACCTGACCATGCAAAACCAGTGGGGTTAGACCCCAAAATAGCAAGTACTACAAAGGAAGTACGAATGAAGAAACAAAAACCAAGGCAATATATATTTATACATAGTTCTGTCTCGTAGCTTCGGTCCATAGCCTATCGTGACACAATGATTTAACCTCACAACCAAACAAGGACAAGGGTTAGACCACCGTACCATGATATTCCATGTCCCTAACTATTTAACAAAATATACAAAGCATAATCAAGCTCAATTACATAATCGGCCAATCACTTGTACGACTTTCTAGGTGGAGTGGGTTATCCCATAATTAATGCATAACTAAAATTTTTCAGATCGTGAGCTGTTAAGCGGGGCTAGCCGAGCCACATCAAGCACGTAGCACGTTTTATATGCATCGGTCCCTCGTAAGGCCACCGTGCTAAATCACGTAGAACACTTGTACAATATAGTATTCGGATATTGCCGTCCACTGGTGCGAATGTGACACAATATCCATGGGGGCCAGCCTTGCAGGTCATGACGATTGTCTGAGGTGGCTCACGTATACGATCTCGAGATTTCATCCCTTCCAATGTTCTACAAGTTTTAGTTGCCTAGTTAACCCTACAATTATATGAAATAACATGACATGGTCACATGTTATTTTCCTATATGTCGTACCGCAGTACGGGCACACTAGATACGAATCCACTTTGTCACTTGATAGTTCAATTTGGATTCACCTGAGCATGATGCAACAATCAAACAATTTCTAGCCACGTTTGGTTATTGACCAACTATCATGTCCATGCTGGAAGAATAATATAGTATCACATGTTACGTAGGATAGGGACAACTCGTTGCACAACACAGAACATTTAACACATAGCACGTAGCAAGATATGTCGCACCTCAGTGCACATGTAACATATAGAACGTAGGAACGCATAGCAAGTAGTAAGTGTATCAGCACAAATACGAATAGTCGAGTCAAGTTACCAATTATTGGTCATTCACATGAGTTCTAGCACAATGCAACACATAGGTCATGTCATGCGCATGGGTACACATAGTCACTTGGCCCATGGTATAGTTCTGCGCATAGTCAGATCCTACACATAGTAGTTCTAAATCCATCACACTTGCAATTAATAGGATTAACACATAGAATCATGAAATACAATGAAAAGCTCCAAGAAACAAGCAAAATAGTAAAACAGGCACATAGGGTCACTAGGTTACACATGTGCGCATGGGAAACACGCGCATGAAAAAGCTGCTGCATGGGTACAAGTTCATAGCAGTTTGCTGCATGGCGCATGTACAAGTCGCCGCATGGCAAGGCTCGTCGTATGGCGTAGCGGAGATGAGCTTGAAACATAGCGGCCTGGCGCATAGCAAGTCACGCGCATGGAAGTGCACATGTCAAGTTAGGCGTCCACTGCTAGGCGCATGGGAGCTTGGCGCATGTACACTAAGGCGCATGGAAAGATCAGACCAAAGCAAGATCTGCCACATGGCTTGTTCGGACGCATGGCTCAGAGCGCGCATGCAAAGAGTCATGCGCATCACAAGAGATGTGCACGTTGCGAAGGGTCTGCGGCCATATAGCATTTCTGCTGCGCGACCTTCCCAGGCGCGTGGACTGCATCGTCCCAAAATCCGCAAGAATACTAAGAAGAAAAGCTCAAAAAATTCGAAAACTTGTTTTCTTCATAAAATCTTCATTTTAACTCCAAATCAAGTGAACCAAAAGCCAAAACGTCTGGAATGGAATGCTCTATCACCTAGGTAAACTGGTTTTTCTAAAATACCATGTTTTAATAGATCAAAACCAAGAAAAACTCATGTAACCCATGAAAATTCTTAACTAAAAATGTAAATCTAGACATCCAACCATCAAAACGGAAAACTCCATGTGCTAAACATGCTTAGAATCATAATGCACACATATTAGACTAATAATATACAAGCAAAATCTAAGAAGTGAAAATGCCATGCTTCTCCATTCTCATGCAAGATGTACTTGCCTAAATGAAGAAGAAAGTGGAGGAAAGGAAATGAAGAGAATGAGGGAAGAGAGAGAAAGAAGGGGTTTTATATAGATAGTGTTGAGGTTTAGATCATGGGTTTAACTCATGACCAACCCAATCTCACAAATAAATCATGAACCAAGTTGAACCAAAGAATGGGTCTAGTCTCCATGCAACCTAATTATCATGCAAGCAATAAATAATACGTTTCAAATACGTATATCGAGAACGGAGAGTGACAGTTGCGCTCGCGCGCTCGCTTTGCACAACTATGCGTTGCGTGCTGGACCGCTGCGCCGCTGCGTGCTGGGCCGCTGCGCTGCTGTGTTGTTGTGCTGCTATGCGCAGACAGCGATTTGCGAGATGTGATCTGTTATGGAAAGATTGTCTTTAATTCAGATCCGTTTTTTGTGGAATTTGAATTAAATTCATTCCTATCTTTCCAATAACAGTAGGCAACCAGGTTCCTCTATAAATACTCTCTTCATAGCCCCTTTGAGAATTTACTTCGAAAATGAGAGAGACAAAGAGGTTCGGCTGTTGCCGCCTTTGGAGTTCGTGCGAGTTCAAAAAGAGTTGACACAAGCGTTCCAGGAGTTCTTCGAGAACTTGCTAGTTCCTGGGAACAGATCGTGTGGGGCGAATCTTGCTTTGAGCAACGTTGATCTTCATCACTCCAGCAAGCAGAGATCCATCTTCTCCTTTCTGTTCTCTTCTAGTTCTAACTTGTTCTGCCCGTCTACAATTGCGATTGCAAGGAAAAACAGAGTTTGATTTCTGGTTATTGTATTTGCAAGTTGTAATCAGAAATATTGTTATTAAGTGCTTCGTTGGAATTGAGTTCTTCAGAGGGCAAACTTGTTTGCTGAAGCCTTTGTATTGTAACGCCCCAATCTCCCGCAGGTAATCGGCCGTTCCCACGAGGCCCGAATCACCGCGCCAGCGCTCTTGCGGGACGATCGTTCCCCATCTGGGCGTGATGCCGCATGAGCGTAAGCCGCGTCCGTGCAAGGCTATGATCCGAACTGGCGGTAAGAGGTCTAAGCCACAGAGTCGCACAGATAGTCCGAGTGCAGCGGAATAAGAAACGCACAGACGATTGGTAACAAGTTCACAGAGTCGTCAATAGCGGAAGCATTGAATAACACAAGTATAGAAATAAAACAAGCAGTTTATTAATATTGAACAAGTGTTACAAGCGGCGCTAGGCCGAGATTACAAGTCGCTCAAGCCTCTCTCTGAAACAGTAAATGCGAGCCAAGTGACTACATTTGTGGAATGATACATAGGCGATGTTCCAACATTATGTCTTGTATATGTGTTTCAGTTCCGGACGCAACGCCCCAAGGCTCCAGAGTGAACTCCATGCCTTAGCACGCACGAAGGAGGCATCCACACCGAACGGGATTCTCCCGCACCCTGCAAGCAATCTGGTAGGTTATCGGTACATGAATGCACTGGTGGGGAGGCTTTTCGCCCGCTTTACAAATCCAAACACGTTATATAGGTTCTGTGCACCATCTATTAAGTTAACCTTTCTAGTCTTGCCTTAGGATCAGTTTCATGGCAATGATGAATAGCCTAACTCGTGTGGCAGTGCGCCGTGCGATATAAAAAGAAATACGGCGAGACTTACCAACTTACCATCCGTCTTGTCCTGTCCAAGGCAAACCAAGTTAAATCAAGCACGAGCATATATAATGAAATCCAGGGACAATAGCATAAGCAATCAAAGTGTCATGTTCAAGGTACTGTTTCAAGTGCACGAATTATAAGGATTTCTCAGGTGTGTTGTCTTGGATGTTCAAATGTTCGATGGGTTGCTCAGGTTGCTCGATTTGTATAGATGACTTGTACTCATAATCGTTTAGGTGTTTCAGTTTACTGGATGCAATGCAATGACTCGCACGCGGATTGCCGCAAAACGATAATGACTTATCTATATGAACATGAGGTCACTTGCTTAGCCATAAATGACTGATTTATAGTCTCGTGACGGAAAGGGGTGCAACGCTTTTTACAAGACAAGCAATTCAAGGCGAACGGGTGATACAGAAGAGCTATTGCATGCCATCTCGCCGAAACAAGCGACTATCATGGGTAGACGGCTAGTCCAAGGTAGTATGCCCTACCAAGACTCGAATACCCTGTATTGCCTAGCCCCAAAGACGGCGACGCATACCAGAACCGAATTTGGCACGCAATACACCATTCATCCTCCTAGGCCGGTATGATTCCAGTGCCCCGGTGATCGTCTGAGGAAGTAGATACCTCGTGCACGAGTTGTCCGTGACCATGCAAGTCTTGGGTCGTTCCAGATTCACAACATGACATGATAATCCATGATTCTTTGTTCTGAACGAGCATTGCTCCACGAGCTGTAATTCTTGTTTTACTTGACATGATTCTCGTTCAGTATTCAGCTTGACTTGATGCATTCCCCTGGTTCGGGGATTGCCTTAGCGACTACTTGCAGGTTCATATTGCACAGAAGGACTATTTGATAGTCTTCTGGCTAACTAGATGCATGCACGATACGGATAGTGTTACTTGATTGAGGCAGAACTTATGTGACAAGCATTGAAACGAGGCAACGAGTACAAACTATACGTAAGCAGGCAAGCATTTTATTTGTGTGAACACAAGCATTTACGTTGGCACGGGTCTAAGGTAAAGCGAGGAGTAAAACCGTAAGGGACATACCGAGCGACATAATCTATGGGCGTGTAGTGTAAGCAAGTGAAGCAGTGCACTACGAAGAGTATATATATATATATATATATATATATATATATATATATATATATATCGATCTACTAGAGGCATAGCGGGGTCTACTTGCACAAGGCAAAGGTAGCATGTGAGGGTCTATTTATAAACAAAGTTTTATTTCCATGTTCTAACACAAGCAATACAAGTTGGGATTATTCCCTTAGCTAGGTGCGTTGTATTCTTTATTAGCATGCATGGGGTGATTCACCTAGCGACTACCATGTATCGTCCATATTTTAAGTGTGCTGGCTAAGCAAAGATAAGTTCATCGTAGCCACCTACCTTAGCGATGTTTCGCTTCGGTCGAGCGATACTCCGAGCGAGCCTTTGAAAGTCTGAGATTGAACTCCTGAAGGGTCAAGTCTGGAAATCCTTTGCCTCAAACGAGTCTTCTTGCTGAGCAAAGCGGGTCGGGTCGTTGCATTATACATCACTAAGAAAAAGTCTCGTCCTCGAGACTAACCGAGCGCAAGCCGTTCTATCGTATTATCGAATCTATCCCAAGCGTAGCAATCGGTACCAGTAGATCCGTTCGAATACAATTTTCTACTCGTTCCTTATACCGTGTTGCGTGTATGCTGGGTCGGTCTCATTGAATGACTCTATCATTCAATCCACGGTCTGACTCGGTCTCAACTGCGCCTTAGCGCAAAAATATATCTCTTAACGCGGGGTCCGTTACAATCCAGCTTGAATGATGATCTATGGCTGAGGCAAACTTATACAAGTCGTTATACTTGTTCATGCGAATCTAACATATTCACTTGCACTAGCATTCGAGATCAACATATTGCGAGTCTGGATCTTGCACATATTCAAAGCGTCCTTTAAACATATGCATGTCAACCAACTTAGCGATAGCGAAGTCTTTGCACTCGAGTTCAACATATCACTGATTCTTGGATCGTGCACACGTTCAAGGCGTCTCTCAAATATATGCATTCAACCAAACTTAGTGACAGTGAATTTGGACAAGCTACTTGCAAAAATCTCAAGGGTTCTCGTCTTATGAATCACAAGGATACTTTCGACAGGGTCAACCAAAATTTCAAGTAATTTCCATTCCAACTCAAGGGTCAAGCTTTGAACTACCGTTAAACACGATCTAGCCGATCTACCGACTAGCGCTCATCCGTTCGGGTCAAACATAGCGCACTTTTACCGTTCCAAGTCTATCACTAAGTCTTGCTGTCCCAGTTCTATGGCTTGTTCAAGCAATGTTCTAAAGTCGGTCACACAAGTTCTTTCACTCGGCACAGAGTCGTCTGCCTAATTTCTATGTCAGCTCACAAGGTCATAGGTACAAGTTCAAGCACACGATTCATCGTGCAAATTCGTCACACGATGCTCGTCCCAATTCCTAAAGTCAAACCATTGTTCGTTTGCACGAAATATTCTATCCAAGCTCGTTTCACTCAAATTTCTAAACATCGAGTACGAATCATCCTACACACATTAACACGTTCGTTTGTACATGGTTCGAGTCCATTCAGTCAAATCCATGATATATCCAAGTTGCAGGATAAACCTAGCAATTTGCATACTTTATCTCCTTGAGCATGTTTTGATAGGATCCATATATCCATTCTAAGTCTAGACCACCAAGCCAAGATTCAATTCTAAACCTTTGATTATAACTCCAAGTCGTCCACAAGATTTACGTATCCGTTCACGAAACCATCAAGCGTGATTTATTCCAGGTTCTAGGCTAACTTATCCATGAAACACTCCCGATTCACTTACATTTCCAATTTTGTCTTATCGTGTCGAACCACAAGTCAGGACGATCCATCAGTTGTCACGCTCCGGTCTCCCGCAAGTTCGATCATCCTTATTGGACGTGCGCCAACGCTCCTACTGGATAATCGTCCTAATCCGGTCGTGACGCATCTACGAGCATAGAGTTACGCTCGCATAAGACAAGAATGTCGAACGTTATGGTTATCATCGAAACGATCAAGACACTTTATCATTTCACTTTGCTCCATCTAAGTTATATAATCCACCAAGTCATTTCCGTTCATGCCGTAATTATAATTCGTCTAGCAAAATCATCCAACTTCAGTGTTACCGTTTGATAAGTCCATAGTCTACTTCTGGCATTCCTCAATCAACTAAGTTCAATATTTAAGCCAAAGTCTATCAACTTTTGATACGTTCCATTCATCGAGTTCGTTTGGAATAATCATCAAACATGTTTCCGTGAGTTCGATCATCTCCGCCGTACGTGAAATCACCATGTCGGCGCTCCCGCAGGATAATCGTTCTCGTTGGGACTAATTTCGAAGGTTATCTTTTCGAACTTGATTCAAGATCGTTCTTCCAAACTCCAAGTTGAATCCGTTATCGCTTATCTCTTTCATCGAACCACAATATTCATTTATTTGGCTAACTTCTATTCGAACGATATTGTATTCAAGCATCAATCCGTTTGTTTCAATTCGAAATCGCTCGCACGATCCACCAAGTTTCCAACAAGTTTTCCTAACCAAGATATCGATCTCCATTTTTCATGAATCCCTATTCGATATAAGCCTTATCACTTATTCAAGACATTCTCAAATTGTTCAATCCAACTATCGCACGAGACCTATGAATCCGTTTGGACATTTCTAAATCATCCATACACCACTCAGGTATCGGGTCACCCAATTAAATCTTCAATCGGTGTTCGCATCAATCGCTAGCATATTCACCAAGTCATTCCTTAGAATTCCTGCACGATTCCTAGCATCGCCTGATAAAATCTTAGTCTCGTATATATTCCTGTTGATAGTCATCCAAGTAAATTATATTCGATTTGTATCTTCCGACACGAAATACCGTTCGAACTATTTTCCAAAATCTAAGCACGATTCTCTATGTTCGCCTTAGCGATAATTTGATAATGTTTCTATCGGTTGCCATTCTAAGTCTGACTTATCTTTTCTGAACGATATACCAATCTCGCTTGCAAACTTGCTCGCACCAAAAATGTCTTGGCGTGCGATACTCAACACAACTTAGCCGAAAGGCTGTGTGCATAGCTAATCGTTCAGACGATATTTTATTCCGCACACTAACTAGTTAGGTAATCATGTATAGGTATTTGAGTTCGCACATAACTTGTAAATTCTAGCACGAGTCTATTCCCACAAAACCTAACACAGGTCGGCACAAAGGCCTTCATATTACGATTTCGTACAAGCAATCATATAATTCACATACACTTTTTGAAAGTATTTAGACTCATTGTTTGGAACATCCCATCGGGTCAACGAGAGAGAGTGTATACACATAACCCACAAACGAGCTTTCGAAACTGAGAAGATCGATAAGAAATCCAAAGACGTAAAGCCATTCTCTGATACCAGTATGTCTTTTATCATTTGGATGAGGAAGGAGTCCTTTATCAAGTGATGGACATGTGTTGCCAAATCCTTGATCTACCATTCCTGCGGATGGAGGTGGACTTGAGGCTGGCGTCGCTGGAGACGCACATTCCAAGAGGAAGAAAGACGACATCTTATGCAAGTTGCCGCATGGAGATGTCTGATACAAGTTGCCGCATGGAGAAGTCTATTACAGTTGTCGTATAGAGACTTACGCGAGCTGTATCTGTGCATGGCGTTCTTTTGGCACATGGCATAACTCGGTGCATAACAGGCTCGGTGCGGATAGTCACTGCGCATGCAGGACTTGGCGTATGGAAGCACTTATGTGGCTGAGATAGGTCCATGTGCGACCAGGTTATGCGCATAGGGTTATGCGCACCTTGGCACATGTCTCTTCAAGAATAAAGGACCATGATAACAAGGAATGCAGATCCAATTTCAAACAAAAATAGCAAGGTAAAAGCTTAACTTGGTTACTTTGATTACTTAACTTGGTTGTTTGATTGCGCAGGTTAAGTCATCTGACGTGGTTGATGACCAGTAGATGGAAACTGGTGCATCTAACCACGTGTGCTCTAGGAAGAGCTGTTCACAAAGGTCGAACCTATCATTGGATCTGATCTCAATGGCCATCAAGGATCAAGCAGAAAATCTGGGAATTGAGACAATGTTTCTGGACTTTGAGAAGTTACAATCAAAGGCGTGCGTGTAACAAAGTACCAGTGATTACCAAGGATCTGATATGAGGAAGTCTATTGCAGACTTGAGGATGAACATCCATGGTTGCCAAATGGTGATATTTTGGCAGGAGACATACTTTGAAACAAGGCTTTCAGTATCAAATGGATGATCAAGCTTATGCTTGTGAGTAAAGTCTCATTATAAGAGTTGTGGGACTCCAGAC
Organism: Iris macrosiphon; assembly: GCA_036927795.1. NCBI lineage: Eukaryota > Viridiplantae > Streptophyta > Magnoliopsida > Asparagales > Iridaceae > Iris > Iris macrosiphon. Next base: position 53,431,696 of record JAYESA010000014.1, read on the forward strand.
AAGGACATGTACTCCGTACCGCAAGATATCTAGTCAAGGGCTTATCTCCATATGTGGGGGTAAGGAGGTGGAGAAGTGTGAGGTCTGTGCACAGACAAAGATCACAAGAAAACCGTTCAAACGGGTAAACCGAAGCCCAGATCTTCTAGAGTTTGTGCACTCATATATCTGTGACTTCAAATAGTTCTCCATGAAAGCTAAGATGAAGTACTTTATTACTTTCATCGACGACTACTCGAAGGACGTGTTCGTCTATCTGCTCAAGTCAAAAGATGAAGCATTCGAGAAGTTCAAAGAGTTCAGAGTTGAGGCTGAACGTCAAATCGGGCAACAACTCAAGAGACTCAGAAGTGATCGAGGCGGAGAGTATATGTATATTGAATTCTCATCGTTCTGCAAGGAACATGGAATTGTCAATGAGACGACTGCTCCTTATTCTCCTCAATCAAATGTAGTAGCTGAAAGGAAGAACATGACGTTGACAGAGATGATGAACTCAATGCTGTTGACTGCGGGTCTTCCAAACTGCTTCTGGGAAGAAGTTGCGCTCACGACTACTTTCATTCCGAATAGAGTGCCGTACGCAACTTCCGATGTCACTCATGAACTCTGGTTCAAAGTCAGACCCAACTTGAATGTCATTCGAGTGTGGGGGTGGCTGGCGTTTGTGAAGCTTCCGGACTTGAAGATTCAAAAGTTGGGTACGAGGACTACTAAGACAATCTTCCTGGGTTATGTTGAGAAGAGTGATGCTCGGAGGATTCTTGATATAGAGTCAAATCATATTATCGTATCTTGCGATGTAGAATTCTTTGAAGATAAATTCGCAAGGCACAAGGACATTGTTATCGCGGAGAATAGTGTGGGTGCACAGAAGGCTAACGCTTCCAATGAAGATGTGGTCCAAGAAGAAGAAGTCATTCTAGAGACAACGTTCGAACCAGAACTCGCAGAACCGGTGTCGAAGCGAGTAAGGAGACATAAGGACTACAAAGAAGATTTTATTACCTATCATGTGAAAGCTGATCTGCTTACCTATGATGAGGCGATGAAGACCAAAGACGCTGTCTTCTGGAGGGAGACTATTAATGATGAGTATGACTCAATAACCTCCAACAACATTTGGCTGTTAGTTGATCTGCCTGAAGGAGCTAAACCAATCAGATGCAAGTGGATCTTTAAGAAGAAGATAAAGGCCGATGGAACTATAAATAAGTTCAAGGCAATGCTGGTTGCCAAGGGGTTTTCTCAGAAGCAGGAAATCGACTACTTTGACACATATGTTCCAGTAGCGTGGATGGCGACTATCAAGATATTGATTGCTCTGAGTGCAATTCACAAGCTAGTTATTCATCAGATGGATATTAAAACAACATTCCTGAATGGAGAATTGATCGAAGAGATTTACATGTAACAGCCAAAAGGATTTGTCGTCAAAGGGCTTGAAGACAAAGTCTGCAAGTTGGTGAAATTATTATACGGTTTGAAGCAAGCTCCCAAAATATGGCACGAGAAGTTTGATAAAGTCATAAGATCAAACGGCTACAGGGTCCGTGTGACGGACAAGTGTGTTCACACAATGTTTGCTGACGGGAGAGGAGTCATTGTTTATCTATACGTGGACGACATGCTGATCCTATGCACGGATCTAGCACGTGTCACTGAGACAAAGAAGTTCCTCTCATCCAAGTTCAGTATGAAGGACTTGGGGGAAGCTGATGTTATTCTGGGAATAAAGATCATTCGGACGGACACTGGAGTGACGCTGTCACAGTCTAAGATGCTCACACGCTATGGATATCAGGATCTCCCAGAGATCGATACTTCGTACATGTGTGACAAGAAGCTGAAGCCAAATCCAAGGGAAAGCGTTAGATAGCTGGAGTACTCAAGCGTCATCGGGAGTTTGATGTATGCTACAACTGCCACAAGACCTGACATAGATTTTGCCGTAGGGATGCCGAGTCGGTTCACGAGCAATCCAGATGTAGAGTACTGGAAAGCTGTGAAGAGAGTGATGAGATATCTCAAGAGGACTCAAAAGTATGCAATGCACTACAGTGGGTATCCGACGGTGGTGGAAGACTTCAGTGATGCAAGCTGGTGCTCAGAAGTAGAGAGCGAAAGGTCCACAGGAGGATACATCTTCTCCATAGGTGGAGCTGCTATATCGTGGAAGTCGAAGAAGCAGACAATGTTCTTATTCCTCAATGGTATCTGAGTTCTATGCACTGGCGGCTGCAGTAGATGAAGCAGAGTGGCTTTGGGAGCTTATCTGTGATCTTCCAGTAGTTGCTGTACAGATTCCGGCGGTACCGATATACTGCGACACCAGACGACTGCAGAGGTGACATCAAATGATCTCTTCAATGGTAAGAAGAGTACTGTGCGGCTTAGGCACCGAGCACTGAGTGAGCGTATCAAGGATGTAATCATTGTAGTAGTTGATGTTCAGAGCTAGATGATTCTGGCGGATTCGTTCACAGAAGACACTACATTGAATGAGCGCATCGAGGATGGCATTATTACAGTGTTTGATGATCGGAGCCAGGAGTGTCTGGCAGATCCGTTCATATAAGGCCTCAAGTGCCAGCTGATCATAAGAACTATAAAGGAGCGTAGTACTCCATGCTACCGTATGGTGACACCACATGAGGTATCTCGACAGGGTAAAGCCTCAGCTTCGGGCCATGTCACAGCGGCAGTAGCACCGCATATATTCAAGGACACAACATATATGGACTTAGAGGACTTCTGATATTGTGTCTTTGTAATCCTACCATTTAGATTTATGCTGTTAGTTCAAAGAGAAATCTACTAGGCATCTAGCTATTGGTTCAAGGGAGGACCATTGACTGGAAGAATATCAGGAACAATGGGTAGCCCTTTGAGACATTGAGGGGTTACGGACCCATAACCACTGTTGTCTACTATTTTGTTCTTTGTGTAGAACAAATCCTGTGGTAGGATGGCTTAGACGCCTTAATGAGTTCTCATACATTTTGAATATCTGGTGTGCTTTACAGGAAGCATGGTTGCGCAACACTACAAAGGAGCGTAAGGACTCCATGCTATAGTGGGTGACACCACGATGAGGTTCCTCGATTGGGTAATGCCTCGTCTTTGCAAGCCATGTCACAGCGGCGTAGCACCGCACATAGGCAGGTAGCCTAATGCTGTAGAATGAAGAGTGATAGGCAACACTACAAAGAGGTCGGTGACCTCATGTTACAGTTGTGTGACACCACCAAGAGGTAAAATATGTAAATCCTCGGCTACACGAGCCATGTCATAGCGGCGTAACACTGCAAGGAAGCGCAAGGTTTCATGCTGGGTAGTTTGACACTACAAAGAGGTTGGGACCTTATGCTATAGTGGGTGACACCATGATGAGGTGAAGCCTCGGCTTTAGGCCATGTCATAGCGACGTAGCACTGCAAGGAAGCACAAGGCTTCATGCCATGACCCTTTAAAAGAATTCACCTAAAACGTATGAAAAGAGATATATGCCGTCTCTTGAGGGTAAGCTTGTGGACGCCCAATATACATACACCGAAATCAGACATGCACAGGGCCTTTAATGTGCAACCGGAAGTACATCTGATGTTATTGTGTGAGTGGGAAGAATTGCAACTATAGTGCAGAATTCAAGGCTTAGTCCCATTCTTGTTTCATACTGTTATATGATCCATGCGGGAAGATTCAAGTCGAAGCGACATCTATCCTAATGCATGATGGACAGTCACTACGGGGAACGCTCAATCCATATATTGAGATATGTGGGAAATTGTTGGTGTTACTGCCTTTTGACTAGTAAAGATAGTCCTACATTGGCTACACCATCAAGTAGGTATCTCAACAATATAATGCTTTGCTTGTATTGAGGTGTGTACATGAGGTATGGTGGGGCACATGGGTGTCATGTGGGAGTGTTTTCCTAGGAGAAAAAAATGATTTACTCCTCAATGTAAGTATTTATACTTTTTGTCATTCTCTTGAATTTTTTTTCTTAGGAGCTACTTAGCGACTCGGACTCGGACTCAAGGGTGCAAAGTGATGCTTTGTTGGCGCATTTTGCATTTAGCACGTCAGCATCGGCACATGTCGCTTGTGCGCATTAGTTGCGTTCGTGCGCTTGTTTTATGCGCGGTTGCATGTGAGGGCGTATGAGCCGGGTGCTGAGCGGGTGCTGTGTGGGTGCTGTACGGGCATATGCGCAAGCTTTGAGTAGCTATGTGCTGAGCTGCTATGCACTGGGCCGCTGCGCTGCTGCGAAGCTGCGTGCTGGGCTGCTGTGTTGCTGCGCTGCTATGCGCAGACAGCGAGTTGCTAGATGTGATATGTTATGGAAAGATTATGTCTTTAATTCATGTCCGTTTTTTGTGAAATTTGAATTAAATTCGTTCATATATTTCCAATATCAGTAGGCGGCTAGGTTCCTCTATAAATACTCTCTTTATAGTCCATTTGAGAACTTACTTCGAAAAGGAGAGAGACGAATAGAGGTTCGGTTGTTGCCGCCATTGGAGTTCTGCGAGTTTAAGAAGAGGTGACGTGAGCGTTCCAGAAGTTCTTCGAGAACTTGCTGGTTCCTGGGAGCAGATCTTGTGGGGCGAATCTTGTTTTGAGCAACGGTGATCTTCCTCACCCCAGCAAGCAGAGATCCATCTTCTCCTTTCTCTTCTCTTCTAGTTGTAACTTATTTTGTCCATCTGCAACTGCGATTGCAAGGAAGAACATAGTTTGATTTCTGGTTATTATATTTACAAGTTGTAATCAGAAGTATTGTTATTAAGTGCTCTGTGTCTCGACTACAACTTCAGGGGCCAAACAGAGGACAAACTGTAAAGTTTGCTTGAAGCTGTGTTCCTGACCTGTTCTTCCATCTTTTGATTAAGCTCCTAGACTAACAAGTCCGTTCTGCTATCACGTTGCGTCAATTTACGTAAGATCAAGTTTCCTATTTCTTCCTTTCCCTCCACCTAGCAACCAAACACAGCATTAGTGACAATATATAGTTTAGGGTATTAACTTGAGAAATAAAAGTATATGGTATTGAAGTGTTAGAACTTGATGATTCAGGATATTAAGTGCAAATAAGTCATTCCCTTTTTATGTCCATGTCCTGAAAACTTGACACTTCATGGTATTGAAGTTCCAAATTGATAGTTCAAGATATGAAGTGCAACTTTAACCATCCCATTTTATGTCATTCTCATAGTGATAGTTTATGGTATAGAAGTGACAGAACTTGATAGTTTAGTTGGTTGCCAAGTTCCCTTTCTAACAAAGAAAGCAACAAAGAAAGGGAATGGACTAAGATGCAGTAGGCAATTTTGTTTAGTATGAGAAGTTACATTTCACATTGATTTTTATTCAATTTCAAAACAAAATGTCTTGAAACATCATGGCATGTTATGAGCTTTCTCCATTGCTGACAAGTCCAAACTATTGAGCAGAATCTAAGCCACAAAGGGGCGTTTATACCATGGAAGAAACCAGCTTACCGCAATGGAACAAGGCCATTTGTTATTCGTGACATGACTTGAGAGAGTTGAATCCAGGATCAACTGGAGGCTGTCCATGCATCTGTTTGCTATTGCCAAAGTACTACTGAGGTTTTAATTATTGGCATTGTAAATATATTTTGCAGTTAACATTACAAGTCCTGACATATCAGGTTCTGCCAAGGCTGCATTATACATTTTGTGCTCCTATAATCACATAACATATGGAACCTGTTAAGGGCTACCTTTTGCTATACATCTTGAATTTGGCTGCTGTTGAATTTGACTCGCGGCTTGCCCATGCTGAAGTTTAGAACCCTGGCATTCATGTTGTACTTGATCTCTCCATCATAAAGCAATTTACGGATGTAGTGCTCAATATCTGAACCGATCAAACGGAGTGTGTATTCGGAGAGTGGAGCTCCCTTTAATTCACAAACATAGAATTTTATTAATCATCAGATAATCATAAATAAGCAGTAAGATTTTCCTTGCACGATTGTTTTTTTTTTTTTTTTGAATTGCGACTTGTATTGGGGGCCCTCTCGCTTCTCTCGTTTGAGTACATCTGGAACTAAACATGATTCTGCTGCTATTCACGACTCATTTTTCTTACAGTATGTTGATTTGGTAATTGCCAATTTATCTTTTTTACTGAATTTCGTGTGAAATAAGATGTGATCATAAATAAGTTCTCAAGTTTTTGTTTTTGTTTTTGTTTTTATTTTTGTTGAGCAGATGCAGAATATATAAATATATCCTGTCCCCGCTGTTTATGGTTTTCTCATAGAACTGGGAAACTTTACCTATACTTCCATTCTTATATATGTTTGTGGGTAGCTAGGATCCATCTGGGCATGAACTCCAAGCTATGAATATTAAAGCTGAATTCAACTCTCTAGGCATGAACTCCAACCTGGAGTTCTGATATTTCCATTCTTATAGATTTTATGGAGTTCTGACATCGAATGATTGCTTTTATTGTGCTGCCCATTTCCACTGGACCTTAAAGTGGATGAGATGGGTGAAAGCTAAAATGTCCTTTGAAAGTGTAGCTTCTTAACATGAAAGATGTCGGAAGTCCAGCCTAACAAGAGCGGATAGAGCAGTCTAGGCGGCATGGAAGTCGGCAACCGTAGGCCGTCGGATATTCGCCCGGATATCCATTGGAATTCTGCTAACATGCTGGACGGATCCGTGTTTGGCATGAGTTTCTTGCAGACCCATCGAACCAGTATTCTGATGGATTATCTAGTCCGGATATGCGACCGCATCTTCTGATCGGCAAGTCGGGGTTGGCTGCTAGTTTACTTAATTTTAGGTAAAAGGGAAGGATCTTTACCTATGGGGGTTAGAAAATCATGATCATAACGGACACAAAACTATTGCACTTGGTTATGATCTTTTGTCGAAGTAGTCTTACTCTTTTCTTTATATTTTTCGTGGACCCCATGTGAGATATGTGTGTTCAATCTGAAGGGTTCATATCTGGGACTGACTTGGGGACTAAGACAAGCCAAAATCTCAAGCGAATTATAAGTAGGAAGCAAAATATCTTCTAGGATTCAAGGAGATTTTATGTTCTAAGAGCAATAACTCTTAGGTTTTCCACTTCAATAGACAGTGATTCCAAGGAGGAAAAGTCATCTACTTCGACAAGTCGAGATCTTTACCGTCGACATGTGGGATACCAATACTATGTTAGATATCTTCGAAGGGTTGGGGTTAATTTTGTGATCTCTATTGTTTTCGAAACCAATACTATGTTAGATATCTACGAAGGGTTGGGGTTAATTTTGTGATCTCTATTGTTTTTGTTTCTTTATCTTACCACATATTGTGTATTGATCTCGATTGGCTCTCCTGTAGCGAGTTTGTGGTTCGTTACTTTTTGTGGGTGTCAATGATCAACATTTGTGATATCCATTGTACAAGTATTTGAATTCCAACAAAGTAGTATCGGGTTCTCGGTTCGAGAGAACGAAGGTATGGTCATGGCTACTGAGAAAATCAACTTGCGTTGATTACCCTCATAGGAGAAAACTAGACGATTTAGAAGTCAAGGATGGAAGATTTACTCCGTTGTACGGACTTGCATGATTCACTGTAGGGTGACAATGCCAAGCCAACGTACAAGTTTATTGATGATTAGGAGAATCTCTCATTTGTAGGAGATCACATTTGTAGACTTTTCAGACAAAGTGGACGGTTAGGAGAATCTTTCATCTGTAGGAGATCTTATCACATAGCGACGGGGTGGAACCTTGTAGCAGGTGCCACAACTATGGCGGGGTCTTAGAAGGGGCGCATCATATCACATCACTTTATGGAGGAGAGTATTCAATGACATCGACAGGATCTTAAGGGATGGAACCTCAGGAGACCTCAACCTGGTATCGGTCGGAAGATTGGACGATAATGATTATCACAATATGTTTGGGGCATTGATTGGATACTTACAAAAGGTTCTTAATTACTGGCTCGAGGGGTTATGTACAATAACAAGTACAGTCTCAAGCCGCTAAAGTGTACGGAAAGGTTGTGAACATCGAATGTTGGCTTAAGGGGTACTTGTCAGGGGGTTGTTGATTGACAGGGCCTTGTCTGGAAGGATCTTCAAGGAGATTTAATAAAAACAATAAATAGGGTTTGTCGGATCTTGAGGATCAGTCTGTCGGTTCCATGACAAATAGTTGATCTCTAGGTAGGAGTTGCTTCATGTACGTATCCGAATTTGGCACCGTGAGGGGTGTCGAAACTAGGAGAGACATCGATTTTAGAAATTCAAATTTGAAAGGAGATTAGGAGGTGCAGCCGATTCAAAATATGACAGATACATGTCTATCTCTACAGTTCACACTTCATAGGGAGGTGTAGATCTTTGACAATTTGCGATTCACACATGGACTCTCTGCTAGAGAATGCGGAAGTAGTGTGTGGGGTGGGGGGGGGAGTGTGGGTTTACATTATGGTTGGCATGTTGGGAAGCTTGATACGCTAGCGAACCACACGGTTTTCTTTGTCATGACTTGTTCCAAATTTTGGGTACGAGCACATGCTATGTCAAACATTAAACATATATATAAAGTCTCTAACGCCATCACAAGTGTCATCCACAAAACAAGTGATAAACAAGAATAACATGACAATGACCATATGGTTACATTATGGTCGGCATGTTGGGGAGCTTGATACACTAGCAAACCACACCGTTTGCTTTGTCACGACTTTGTCTAACTTTTGGGTACGTACTTGCTATGTCAAACATATATAGTCTATAATGCCATCACAAGTGTCATCCACAAAACAAGGGATAAACAAGAACAAGAATAACATGACAATATTGTCTCTCAAATAGATAATAATCCAAAATCAAATTCAATTCCAAGGTCCAATCTCTGAAATAATCCACCCCCCCCCCCCCCCCCCCCAATTCAAGAAAAAAGAGAGTAGATAATTAGATAAATCTTAAACTTTTGACCCTTGATTATTTATTATTCGTGATACACTCACATCTTTCCTGCTACTCTAGTCTGCTTCCACCTTGTAACTTCACAACAGTCTAATTCATGATTATTTCCTAGTAATTATTTTTCCTACTATTTGCGGCCAGTATTCGTAAACTTTTTCTTCTATGGGAATTAGATGATCTTTATAATAAGAATAGTAGTTATTTTTTTTTATCATCAATAAATACCTCATAATGGTCGACGAGTTCTTGAAAGTAGGCATAGACCTTCTGGCAGGCTTCAGGGGTCCATACGAACTCGTTGGTGGTATCGAGCATGAGCGTGAGCTTGTCCATCTGGGTCTGGTCGAAGGCGTGAGTGATGGGGTCGATGTAGGCAGCATATATCCTGACATGGCGGGTGACGCTGCTCAGCCACTGCCCTCCGTACTCTCTGCTCATGTTCTTGCTCTGTGCTAACGGCTGCTGCGGCAGCTGCTGTGCTATTCTTGGCTGCCCTTGTTGCTGCTGTTGCTGCTGAGGAACGCCCTCCTGCTGCTTCGGTTCTTGCTCCTTTTCCAGTAGCCCTTCTTCTTGCTGCTGGGCCATTATTGGATGTTGCTTCCTATAATAATTTACGCACTTCTTGTTTGTAACCCACGCTTGGCTGGAGAAACCAGCCTGAGCGAGAAATGAGTAGTTAGTAGCAGCCATCTTTTGGTTCCTATCGGTTCTTTGCCTATGTCTTTGCTCTTTGTTTTTAACATCGTTTCCTCTTGCTAGTTGATTTGGTGGTGGTTTTGTTTGTTTGTTTGCTGCAATTGATTGACGGCGTGGTGCAAGTTTTAAAGCTCCCAACCACATATCGTCTTCTTTGGTTCGTGGATAAGGTTTTGCATTGTGCTGGCTGGATACGACTGTCCCTCTCATCTATACTCCGTCCGGGCGGGCGAATTTTGAAATGACTTGCTCTGAATTTGGTAGTGTGTCAATTTTTCTTTCTTGAACCTTGTTCCGGTTATTGTAGTTAGTTATTCTAATTAGATATGATTATGCCAAATTAAATATATATATATATTCATATTTCTTAGAGTTGTCCAACGGAACATTACTCCATGGAATGGAGCTAAGCTACCCGCAAAATCTTGTCCCTGTGGAACTAAGCTCCATGGAATGGAGTTGTCCCAGAAAACACAGGAAATTTATAAGGGCACTACACTTAATACTTGGGGCTAGTCCAATATAATTTTTTTTTCAAAATTATAAGTTTGCCACTCTTAAAGTTACTTGGGGCTAGCCCAAATTTTTATCATTGATAATTACAAGTTTGCCACCATAATTCAGTCGGGACTGTTATAATCAAGACTGTCAAAATTTTGACAGTCCTTCCAAGTGGTAGGACTGTCAAAACTTTGACAGTCCTATAAATTGTTAGGACTGTCATAATTTTGACAGTCCCACAAGCTATGTGGACTGTCAAAATTTTGACAGTTCTAATTTTAACCCACTGAAAATTTTATATAAAACTAGGACTGTCAGGATTTTGACAGTCCCACAAACAATGAGGACTGTCAAAATTTTAACAGTCCTCATTTTAATTGTCAGGATATTTTTTTTTAGTTTTTTTCTATTTAGTTAGTTTTGGATTTTGATTTTTTTTTATTTAGTTTAACATCCAAAATAAAATATGTTATCATTGAACCAAAAAAAATAAAAAAATCTACCGTACGAATATTACGTCTGCCGTCGATCAGACTTCGAACGACCATAACTATTTGTTTTCAAATCGTTTTTTGTCAAACAATAGGTCGATTTGTATGTTTTCGACGAGAGTAACACAATTCGTGTAGAGAGAAATTTCATCCGAAGTAAGACGTACATATTACAGGCAAAAATATAAAATATAAAACTTTAAAGTATCGTAACTTTTGACTGGGAGATCGAAACAAGATCCAGTTTGTGCCAAAATGACCGTATGGAAAAGTACTTCGGGATAAACCGTTTCATCGTTTGACGGACTTCCCAAATTTTTAGAATCGCAAAAAAACGATGTTTCGACCTCCAAATTTTACTTTTGGAAAATTTTCTTTTACAAAATATTTAATGTACAATAATAAATTTACTATTTTAAATAACAGAATACTTTAACAAATTTTAAGGATAGAAATTTGGGATATTTTGAAATTTTGATACATATCGACAGCTGAGTTAATTTATTTTAATTTTTTGTTAATTTTGAAATTTTGATACAGTAAATTTACTATTAATTTATTTTAATTTTATTTCGTTAAAATATATTTTCTTAAATAAAACATAAAATTAACAAAATAAATTGGCCCCCCACCAATTAACAAAATAATACCAATTGAAAGGACTGTCAAAATTTTGACAGTCCTAAAAATTCAACATATATTTTTAGGACTGTCAAAATTTTGACAGTCCTTCCAATTGGTAGGACTGTCAAAAGTTTGACAGTCCTAAAAATATATGTTGAATTTTTAGGACTGTCAAAATTTTGACAGTCCTAAAAATCAACATATATGTCAAATTTTGACAGTTCTTCTATTTTTTCTTTTTTTTTTTTGGTTTCCTGTGTGCTGTTATTTTTCTTTGTCATTGTGTTATTATTCATGTCTTCCGGCGGAGTGGAGGACCTGGTGGTAGCGACGGAGGAAGGAGGGGAGGGAGGAGCGGCGGACGCCGAGGGTGCCGAGGTAGTCGAGCACCGAAAGGGGGTACGAGACGGAGGAACGGGAGAGGAAGGAGGCGGCGGGAGGCGGGGGAGGAGGCAGAGGCGGCGACGACGACGGCGACGGGAGGCGGCGGTGGAGGACGGGGGAGTAGGCGGAGGAGGAGGGCTCCGACAAGAAAGGGAGGAGGGAGGAGAACTCCGGTGGAGATTAGGGGGGTTTGGGCTAGTATGAGTAAACTAATGGGCTAGTGTGAGTAAACTTTGTTCATTAATGAGCTAGCCCCAATCCTGGGCTAGCCTTGAGTAAACTTTGTAGTGCCCTTATAAATTTTCCAAAATATAGCAACCCTGCAAAATGGAACTGTCCTGTGAAATGGGCCAGTAGAGCACGACCTAACGAAATATTGCAACTCTGCGAAATGACACAACTCAGCGAAATCTAGCCCAGCAATGCCTCACAAAATTGACTTTGTTCGTAGAAAGCCAACTGAAACTTGTATAGGTTACGGGGGCTGCGACCCCAAACCTTCATGAGGGACGAGGCCTCCTTGACCCCCCGTACGGACACTGTCTCCTAATAGTCCTACAATGGCTTAACAGACCCAAAACTATCATGGGAGATCAAAATTCAACCCCCGTTCTCAGGATTTTGCTAGAAGTAAAATTTGGTAGAGGTATAACCCCTCCCTGATAGTCCTACAATGGCTTAACCTTTTGTCAGAAGCAAAAAATATAACATGGAGTTCATGAAATTGTTTATATTGAACCTTAAGTTCATCTTGACATGCAGTTCATATATAAGTGAACCCGAAGTTCTTATTGAACCTAAAGTTCATCTTGAACTTGTAGTTCATAATTGCATCATCTCAACGATACGTTTTGTCAAATCATAGTTAATAAAATAGTAGATGTACTAGTCTTGCGATAGCGCTAGCATTGCTGTAGCGATAGCTTTGCCAGAAGCAAAATATGGTCGAGTATTTTTCTCTTAGCGACGTATCAGCTCCGTTCCTAAATAATTGGGTACGAGTACGTGCGTATATCTAGCCTACGCCATGACATTGGCGATAGTACATTCTATGATGTCACGACCCGTACCTGGATATTCAGGCATGTGTGCGTGAGTATGTCCAGCCTACGCCGCAGTATTGGCGGTAGAACGCTGTCTAAACCTCCAACATATATTATCCAACTATTTCAATGTAAATTTATGAACCAATAATACTATCTCAATATTGCAATGTAAAGATGTGATCCAAAAATACTCAATCACAAGAAGGTAAATGCAAGAGAAAAATATATAAGATCCCAAGATAGTCACAAATCCATAATCCAAGTTTAGATAATATCCAACATCCAAAGTGCAATTCTAGATCCAAAATATTTAGAACATTCCAAATAAGTTTTTCTGAGACAAATCCGGTCAAACACTAAGGAAAGTAGTAAAGTAAGGTAAGTTCTAGATATCTAAGTAATAGTAGGGTAGATCTCTACTGGAGCTAACTCTTGGCCCTCCTAAATAATAGGACCAATATCACCTAAAACATCCTCCCGCGGTCTATAAAAAGGTAGTGTAGAGATCCTCATACTCATCCCCTAGTATATCAACATATCCAATCAGGATTAGAGCAAGTACATAAAAATATCGAAATCAAAACAGAATAGAACTATAAACATGTAATAATATGTCTGAGATAAAATAACAGGTAAGAACTAGAATCATGACAAGTAAATATAGAAGGGAACAAGTGTACAAGGCTATCATGGTATGGTGACATCAAGAATAAAAGTGGTAAAATAAACTACAACTAGCTAAGTGTTTAAAATACCAGTTTCGACATGTGAACGGCTAGGGAGGAATCTGGCTTGCAGCACGTATCATGTACGACTGCTATTATTCACATAAGACCATGGAATAGTTTGTGGTGGTTCATATGTCAACTAAGGTATTACCCCCCTTCCCCCGACTAGCATTCATAGATTCGAGTCACGACACAAAAGAAATCACGAAATACGATAATTACGAATATAAATACATAAAACACTAACTCGTGTGAACAACCGTGTCAAGATCATGCAATGAGTATCATGTGTTATAGAAAATATCAATTAATGAAGCAATAACTGTAAATAATTGCCTGTGGTCTTGTGCTGAAAAAGTGCTACTGATCCTTTAGTCAAAGTCCAGTAAACCTAAATTATGCGTTAACTAGATTAATACATGATATTGGAAAAACTACATTAATTTCTACTTATTTCATAACATCATACACCTACCTATTTATAATTGTTCATGGCTGATTCCTATATATATACCTATATGGATAGATATAATATATACCTCTTTATATATATATATATATATATATATATATATATATATATATATATATATATATATATATATAGCTCTTTAGTACATTTGTACCCTATACTCCTACTAAAGTTGTCCTGCACATCTCTTAATTCCAATGTGTTCTTTCATATGCTCACCGCATCCTCCCTAAACTATACCAACTGACACACTAACTCACTCAATGAATTAATCTTCATACATACTAATACACATTGGTGCACCACTGCACAAAAGGACACTCCTACACAACAATTTTCTATTGGTCTTCCATATCCAAAGAATTCGTATATGAGTATTACCTTATATACTCCAAAATCCCGTTTGGACTAACCTATCTGTTATGGCTATCACACAATTAGGGTCATGGTTACATGAGATGAAGGCAATTAATTCATCACATCTCCTTTGGTTGATAACAATAGGAGTAATGAATTAGCAATTTAATATTTACCATAGATCTGGCACTTTGATGCACGCTACACAGTGAATAAGTTGTTGCTGCTCTCCCGTCTTCCTGACACACCACACACACATTTGCCAACTGATACCCCTGTTGATGTGCATACATTGCACTACACATAATTTTTGATATACCTGTCTATCTACTATAACACACATGATACTTCTAACTCTGTACTCGGTTCTGTATTTACACACACATTCAAATTACCACCTCATGATACAAGTCCATATCAACAAACACATATGTGCACTCATGCAACCATACACCCACACTGCTTACTATTTCTTATGCACACTCACGCACTATACACATTGCAAGACACTACTAGATCCTGCAGATCCTATATTATACCTAAATATATATTCACCAAGACACATTTGCACTGATAACTTATTGTACACACACACACACACACACACACACACTACTATTTCACACTTTCCTGCACACGGTGACTATAGGAATCCCTAACCTGCTACTAATTTATTCAAAGATACACATGGTTATAGGAATCTGCATTCCCTGTTGTTGTATAGTGTATCTAGATATACACCTTGCCAACACACTGCACATGATCATATTTCTACACTTGACACTCTCTAATTTGATACACACAATAAAACTTGATTCCCTACAAGTCTTGCCTTCCTGTAGTGGTATACACACACCACACACACAAGAGTGGCTGTACATGAAATGATACAAAGTCCTTTTCTACAGTTCCCCGATACTTCCTACTCTGTGCAACTGCACATACCATCAACTATAGGTAACCCATCTTCTCTTAAGAAATACATCAGACACTCCTACACAACAATTTCCTACATGGCTTCCATATCCAAAGAATTCTAATATGAGTATTACCTTATATACTCCAAAACCCCATTTGGACTAACCTATCTGTTGTGGCTATCACTCAATTAGGGTCATGGTTACATGAGATGAAGGCAATTAATTCATAACCTCCTTTGGTTAATAACAGTAGGAGTAATGAATTAACAATTTAATATTTACCATAGATCTGACACTTTGATCCACACTAGACAATGAATAAGTTGTTCCTGCTCTCCCATCTTCCTGACACACCACACACACATTTGCCAACTGATACCCCTGTTGATGCACATACACTGCACTACACATAATGTCATGCCCCAGTCCAAAAAATATACGAAATTAGGCCACGTGGCATTGGCCAGCTGACACGTCATTAAGGGTTTATCCAATTTAATGGACCCCAAGTAACGTGCTACGCTGTCCTAAAATACTACAAGTCTAATATAGGTAGATCTAATCTCATCCACAGAAATGTCAGGAAGTAAGTGCTGAATATATAGATGCTGAGTCTGAAATATCATATACAAATCAGATAAAGTTAGGTGGGAACAAACCCACTACAAAAGATAAGTAAAAGCTGAAATAAGATAAACTAGTGCATCGTCCTCGAAATAAGTATAGCTCCAACTCCATGGTACTCAGGTAGACTCTGATGGCATCTCCTCTAACTCCTTCTCAGGGCATATCCAGTCTCCTGTCCAGGTCCAAGTACTGTGGGGTAGAGTGACTCATCTAAACCTGGCAGGGAACCAGGTCCTCAGTGGGACGTAACAAGATACATAAAAATAACATGCCATGTATGTAAATACTGAATAAATAAATACAGGGTACTAACCTTCTAAGTGAATGCAATTTGAGACAATCTAGTACGTATGGAAAAGTGTGGCTAGACATATGCTGACGTAATTCACCAATCCGTAGTGACTGGCTAGTATATGCCACATATGCCCCCGTTCAAGGGCACTATATAATTTTCCATCTACGATGAGTATGGTCACAGGAATATATATATAACAACCGTATCACTCCGTCGAGTGCGGCATCGGGATAAAGAGGTGGGTGTCCCATACGTCTTTTAGTCGTTCTCTCCGCCCAATGTAACTAATGTCAAGTCGTAACTTTCCTGATTTTGTTCTAAGCCGTGATGCACGTCGTACGTACTGGTAGCTAATCAACTACGTAAACTTGCATCCCAAAATAAAGTGCAACCTTGTTGCGTGTACCCGTGATAGGGTCTAAGAGGATACCCTCACAGTTGATGGTAAGTCTGTATAGACTAAGTTAATTACACTACGTGTCAACGTACTTGTTGACGGTACCCGAGGCAGTCTCAGATACATACTGTTTATATGTAAATTTTGCTAAAAAGAACATTCAACAGGTAATAATTTAAACAGTAAAAACTTGGCAAGGTATACTTGCCTACTCCCTGATTATGTTGAAAACCTGATCTCACAGTCAAGTTTGAGGGTTCTTGTGACAGGGGGTCACTGACTGTGCTTGGAGATATAATCTGTTTAAGACATACAGGGTTCGTAAATATAACAATTAATAAGAGGGTACATAGTACATAAGATATAATATATACAGTCATATAGGGTACATATATACATAGAGTATATATATATATATGGATAAATATAGTAGTATGTATATATATATAGCATATATACATATATTATATATATATATTTACATATATATAAAGAAAGTGAAGAATATAACATATATAGTTTATTTATATATACTAGTAGTATATATATATATATATATATATATATATATATATATATATATATATATATATATATGTAAATATATGTATCTATATATATATCTATATATATTATTATATATTTATATTATTATCTATATATATGTATCTATATATATATCTATATATATTATTATATATTTATATTATTATCTATCTATCTATCTATCTATATATATATATATATATATATATATATATATATATATATATATATATATATATATATATATATATATATATATATATATATATAAAAGAAAATAAAAGTGCAGGAATTGAAATATATATATATAATACATACATTTACATATATATGTGCAGGAATTGAAATATATATATATAGATACATATATTTACATATATATGTGCAGGAATTGAAATATATATATATAGATACATATATTTACATATATACATATATAAAAGAAAAGGAAAATGCAGGAATTTAAATATATATACTGTATATCCAGTATTATATCTTATAATATATATATATATATATATAATATATATATATATATATAGATATATATATATATATACATAGATATATATATATATATATACATATAATAATAAAAAAATACAGAAATGTAAATAGATATATATATACTGTATTATCCAGTATTATTAATTATATAATATAAATATATATATAGTACACTATATATATAGATATAAAAGAAAAGAAAAATGCGGAAATTGAAATATATATATATATATAGTATATATATACATATAATTATATATAATAAAATGAAAGGCATATATATATATATATATATATATATATATATATATATATATATATATATATATATATATATATACATATATAATATATATATGTATATATAATTATACTATATATATATATATATATATATATATATATATATATATATATATATATATATATATATATATATACTATACAGTATAAATACTGTATTTATATACTAATAATAATATATATTATATATAATACAATATATGCAATTACATAAATACTGTATTTATATACTAATAATAATATATATTATATATAATACAATATATGCAATTACATATATATATATATATATATATATATATATATATATATATATATATACATAAATATATATGTAATACATATAATAATAATAATAATAGATTATATAATAATACATATGTATACTGTACATATACAGTATTTATATAATATAATATATTATATATTATAATATAATACATATTAATATAAATATACATATATATACATATATATAGTAATATACATATATACGTATTTTATAGGGGGTAGGGGTATACCTGACAGGTGGGGACCCCTAGGCGTCGTCGCCGGCGGGAGGACGGCGGTGGTCCTGCAGGCGGCCGGCCGGAACAGCAGCTGCAGTCAGCAACAGCAGTAGCAGTGGCAGCTGCAGCAGCTCCGGCGGCGGTTGCGGTGGTGGTGGAGGCGGCTCAGGGTGTCAGGGCGGAGAAGGAGAGGGCGGCGAAGGGTTCGGGGTGGGTGGCGGTGGTCATAGGCGGTGGTGGCGGTCGTTCGAGGAGGTTGGGGTGGCTCGGAGGCTGTGGGCAGGAAGAGTCGGCGGAGGGTTGCGGGGAAGCTGCCGGTCGGGGTGGTGGTCGTGGGGAGGTGTGGCGGTGGTGGTTCGATAGAGGGGGTCATGGCGGAGCGGATGGGGGTGGTGGCGGTGGTCCACGACGGCCAAGGTGGCGGTGGTGGGCGGTCGGAGGTGGTGGAGTTGCTATGGGAAGGAAGGAAGGGAGGGTGCTGCGGGGGCTGCCGGAGGCGGAGGCGGCGGCCAGGGAGGGTGGCAGTTGGCCGGAGGGTAGCCGAGGGAGGGGCGAGGTAGTCGGCGACGGTCCGGTGGGCGGGGGTGGCCGGAGGGTGGTGTGGGGAATGAGAGGAGCTCGGGTGGGGGGGGGGGGTTTATAGGGTTTAGGGTTAGGATATGTTAGTAATTAGTTTAAACTATTAGGGGTAGTTTGGTAAATTAATTTCTAGGATATTTTAGGATCTTTTTATCCTGATATTTTCAGAATTTTTAGGGGGTCCCACTTGACAAGTGTCCTATGCACGTTCATCGGCCAATAGGAAAGTGCCATCTCATACTATAATTTACAGAAAAACCCCTGTAATTCCATAAATTGTAGGAAAGTCCTAAAATTAGGATTTTGTGTAATTACGCAATTGTCTGATAAAAATCACTGATTCCTAAAATACCAAATTGCACAGAAATGAGGGGGAGAGCTGGGGGAATGCCTTGGGGGATGTGGGGGTGAGCCTGGGCAGGGGCAGGGTCTGATTCTTTGGGTGATACGGGTCACCGTATTTATTATTTAATAAATACTGCGCACGGTGTTCTCTATTTATTTAGGGGCAGGTAGGGTCATAATTTTTCTACGGTGTCAATACCCTAATTGTAATATATTCAGTGTAGAATATTATCGTATTTTTGTTTGGCCAAAACAGGTGCCTACTGGTCCTCAAATCCCTAGGGGTACAGAGATGGGTAAAGAGCAAGAAATTAAATAGGAAATAAATACGTACATTTGTAACGATATTTGTGCGACTAAAACGAAGCACAAAACGAAGTATCTGGGAGTTGCACAAAATACAGAAAAAATAGTCTAACATGTCTAGGACAGGTATGTGAACTTTGTTTAGGGATAACAGCTAGTGTAATACTCTAAATTAATTGTGTAATGGACAGGTGCACAACCAAAAGGATATGTGATAAATAAATTTTAAAAAGTTGCAATAATTCTAATTAGCTAAAAATAATCTTAAATTACTGAAATCTGGTCGAGGGAGTTTACACATAATTTTTGATATACCTGTCTATATTAGTATCTAATATAACACACATGATACTTCTAACTCTGTATTCGGTTATGTATTTACACACACATTCAAATGACCACCTTATGATACAAGTCCATATCAACACACACACACGTGCACTCATGCAACCATACACCCACACTGCTTATTGTATCTTATGCACACTCACGCACTATACACAGTGCAAGACACTAGTAGATCCTGCAGATCCTATATTATACCTAAATATATATTCACCAAGACACATTTGCACTGATAACTTATTGTACACACACACACACACACACACACACACACACACACACACACACACTCTACAATTTTACACTTAACCCACCTGCATTCAACACACTTTCCTGCACACGGTGACTATAGTAATCCCTAACCTGATGCTAATGTATTCATAGATACACACGGTTACAGGAATCTGCATTCCCTGTTGCTGTATTCCCTGTTGCTGTATAGTGTATCCAGATATAAACCTTGCCAACACACTGCACATGAGTATATTTCTATACTTGACACTCCCTAATTTGATACACACAATAAAACTTGATTCCCTACAAGTCTTGCCTTTCTGTAGTGGTACACACACCACACACGCATAAATGGCTGTACATGAAATGATACAAAGTCCTTTTCTACAGTTCCTCGATACTTCCTACTATGTGCAACTGTACATACCTCCTACAGGTAGTGCTGCTAAACCCCTAATCACTAATTCACACAAAATTCTGATTCTAAACAACACATATTTCTCTTCTACAAATTTTGATATCAAATCATGTCTTAAGATACTCACTGATACTCATATTTGGATACTCAAACACACCTTAAAATGTCACGACACACCATCATAGACACATAAATAGGTACAATACACATACTGTAAATGACTGCTACCAGAATTACTATTAGCAATACCTATCTCCCTATCAAATCAATATGGTATTTATATATCCTATTGATAGGATATATCTGTAGAAGCATGAAAAATCTAGATTCATGCATCCAACAAACATGCGCCCAAGATTGACTTAGAAGAAATCATGTCGCAGAACAACTATGCGGCCTAGAAAAGCAGCTACCATGCGCCAACAGTAATCAAAGGCCACGCGCCATAGTGATCAAGCCCCGATGCAATAATGATCCAGTGTCATACACCGACTGCTTCATAAACTAGTGTTCCCGTGTGCCATCTGTGCCATGCGCCACTAAGTAATTAGTGTTACCATGGGCCAACAATGCCATGGGCCACAAAGTAAACTAGTGTCCGCATGCGCCAGCAGTGCCATGCACCACTACTCCCTCAAGCATCCAGGCGCCCCAATACTGGCCACATAAAGGCCTAACACAAAGATTATGTCTGACGCAGAATCCTGACAAAATAAACTTTCTGAATGTCTCGAAAGACGTAAGCACGCTAAATGATAGAACCTCATGTCAGTATAAACTTTACTCCTGACAGGCGTACAACGCCCCGTGTACGAGACTCCATGCGTCATAGACTCCATGAGTCCCAGACTCCATACGTTCTATGCATCTCTGGCCCCATGCGTTCCAGACTCCATGTCTTTCATACGTCTCTGGCCCCATACGTTCCAGATTTTACGTGTTCCATGCGTCATATGCGTCCCAGACTCTATGCGTCCAACATGGTAGAGTTTTTTGAGATAAAATCTTTCTGTTGTGACTGAAGTGATTCTCTCTAACTAAATATGGGCCACGTGTCAAGCTGAACAAGTCACGCAAACAAAAGATGAGAAACGTCCAGATCTTCAGCAAACAACAAATTATAATAAACGTCCACATGGCAGCTTGACCTGGACTCAACTATATCCTGTTAAGGATGTACATGTGACAGCCTGCCCATAAAATGCGCCAACAGTTGCAACTGTATTCTGTTGAAGGAGCCCCCTTGCGGCCACCAAACAGAAGCATATTCCTTACCTATATTCCACCAACATGATGACTATAAATAGGAGCAACTTGAACGTTCCAATGACTGGTTTTTCTGCTTCAGAGACCATACCCCTCCAGGCGAGCTACGTATGTGCACATAAGCTCAGGAGAGATAACAGAGAAGAGAGCATCCTCATTCCCTCGTCTGACCGTCAAAGGAGTAAAAGAGTCGTTGCAGTACTCGATCTTCATTGTCACATTATCCAGATCAAAACTATTATACTTAGATTTTCTGTCTAGGAATTTTTTGTACTTTTTATTTGTTATTAAATGAACCTTTTCTAAACTCACTTCAATGGCAAACAAGGTGGCGACTCTGCTAGGGACTTCCTTCTCCTTTGATGAGAAGTTCGTGACGCAGTTCGACACGTCGAAGCTGGGTTCGACCCAGAGGATGCTGGTTGTACGCTTCGACCAGCAAGCCTTTGAGGAAATGCTCCCTGAGGGCGGCGCTTCTCCAAGGCTGGCAAAGCCTAAGAAGACCCGCAGGACATGGGTTGCAAATGTTGTTGTGCCTCACCCAACTGTGAAGCATGCGCTCCCCGTCTCTATCCTTGCCATAGGGGATGCATATTATGCGTCCACACGAGCTGACACCACTCATGCGGTAGCCTCTTATGACAAGGAAAGTGCTCAGCACTTGAGCTTTGGCAGAGAAAAATACTACGATGCCAGGAGTTCGAGCGCTAAGACAGACACGTTCCATGCGGCCACGTCAAAGGCCACAGAAGGAGGACTATGCGGCACCGGTCAGTAGCCGCAGGCAGATTGCCGCATGCTGCCAGGACAGCAACAGAAGTTCCATCTTCGACCGAATCTCATGCAGCGCTGACTCCATGCGTCATGCTGAGAATGACGAAGATGTAAACTTGGACTCTTCATTCTACGCAGCGACGCGTGCTAGGACGAAGAATTCTAGGTCAATGCAAGCTCGCCAAGCTCAAGCAATTTCTCATTCGACAGACCGTCAGCAGGCATCGTTAACTGTAATGTGTGCCACTGACAAAAAATTGTACAAAATTGACCCATGCATCTAGCCCGTAGTGGCAATTGGACAGGGTCAGTCTAAAGAGTCTTCCATCAGCAACATAGAAAAGTTCATGTACGAACCCCAGGTCAGGAAGCAAAGTCAACACCTACGCACCCATGTGCTCGGTCTACTCGGACTCATAAGAAGAGTGTAAAGGTGAATCATCCCTTGCTTGACTTGCGCAACGTGATCAATCACAATCGCAAAACAAGGGAATCAACTACGTCATATGAAGTTTCCTTCCCAGGGCATCATTGTGCCAGCATTATTATCAACTGCTGTTGTAACAAAGTAGCAGTATCCACAGACAGGCAATCGACATTCCAACGGCTGCAACCAAAGGCACCATCCGGCTGTAACCCGGAGAACAAGTGCAAGCACTAGAGGTAGAGGAGCTACCCTTCGCTTCATGTTATTCTGCTCGGAAGGCCCTCTCAATGAGGGAAGATCAGAAGTCCAGCACCTCTAGTCCATCGCTCTCGGTCAGCGAGTCAAGAAGACGGATCTAAGGAGGACAGGCAGTGGAACCATCAGAAGGTATTTTTTTGGGCACCCGCTCAAAGAAGAAGCTGTCAGCCGCTGGAGGTAGTTCTTCCTTAGTGTAACTACCACATTTCTAAAATAGGGATAATTTTATCATTTGGTATTATTATAAATATTGTGATTATAATTTATTTAATATAGTGCATGTTATATATATTGATGACTAATATAATTATTGGTTGGTAGCTTGGACTATTTGATTAGACATGACCCTAGTGGACCTAACCAACTTGACATGACAACTTAACAAATTAGTTAAACTTGTCCATTTAGACCCAACTAGTTAACCATTCTCCTTAATTAGAGATTAGACTTAACCTTCATTAGGAAGAGATGCTTCCTACCTATTTAATTTCTTTATGGCAACCCAATGGGGGTATTTAGTCATTATAAATTGCTTGGGAGAGGGGATAGGTAGCCGACCTTATTTGTGGGGAGAGACTTTCTGTCTCCTCTTATTTTTTATTCCAATTATTCCATATTTGGTGTTCTTTTCCAAATTTCTCAATCTCTCCACCAAATTCTTCACAATACCTCTCAAATTCACTCATTCTCACCATCCAAAAAGACTAGAAGTTTGAATTTGCAAGAGCACTTGGAGAATAAGGCTTTGGACAAGAAGTTGGTGTCCAAATTGTGTCCACTTGACTTTATATTAGAAATCCATCTCCCAATAGGTAAATTCTGAGATTTCCTCTCTAATTAGGTTCTATTTGTTGTATTTAATCATTAGGAACCTACCCATAATTTAGGACTACCCATAGGAAGAAGTTTTAACTTCTAATTATCCCTATTGTGACTTTTATATTTAGTTGGTGTCTAATTTGGGGGAAATCGGAGAATGAAGTACCAAGTGTTTGTCATTAGGTTTAGTAGATCTATCTAGACTTGTATTAGTTCTGTGAGGATAGATACGTGTCCATAATTGGATACGGAGAGTCCGCATTATGATACTTCATGATACAGAGTGTAGATTTGGTATTTTCCTCTTGTATCGTGTATTTATTGGCTAATTCCCTGTTATTAGCATTAAATTCAGTTATTATAATTATTATATATCATAATTTAGGTTATATTATGTATTTTATGGTTATTGGGGGTTGTATCCTGGTGGTGAGTGGTTTTGGTGAGAGTATCACGAGTATATAGTAACTATCTTGGTGTTGCACACCAAGTGCTTGACATTTAGTGGTGTGTGTGTGTGTGTGTGTGTGTGTGTTTATTGAGTGCTATATTTACGTATAAACTTAGTGCTATATAGTTATATTGAGTGTCATATATACATATGTCTATATTTATGTTGTATATATATGCTATGTGTAAGTATATGATATATACATATGTATATATGTGTTTATGAGGGAATGATTGATTGTGTGTGTGTGTTATTGATAGGAGTGTTGTGTGTTGGGTTGATACTCGAGTGGCAGTGAGGTGGAAGAGATGTGAGGGAGAATTATTTTAGTTGAGTGTTTGGATATACCTATGCTTGGTATGTGTGTGTACACACGTGTGTGTGTATGTGTGTTGCACATACGAGCATGTATTGTGTGGTAGATAACTGTGACAATGGGTTATGCAAGGAGGTTTGGTCGGGTTCAGGGCAGTAAATCGAGGCAGTGGTTACAGAGTATGCCTAGTGAGGCTCGGGTATATAGGGAAACAATGGACTGCAGTGAATCAACAACAACAGTAAGCAGTGCACTGTAAAGGAAGGAGTTGTGCTTTGTGGGTTATTAGTTGAACTGTGTTGGAACAACAACAACTTGGGGAAGGTATCAGTTGTGTTGGCACTTGGCAGCAACACATGTGCAACTGATAGATACATGTAGTTGAGTATATAGGAGAGTGAGAGGGGATTGTTTGCAGCTCAGGCAATCGAGTTGGTCTGTGCAGTAGGTAAGTACACAAGGGTGTGTAAGTGTGACTAGCAGTGCTAGGTTTGTGCGTGGGATGCGAACTTTGTATGAGTGCTTAGTGTCCAGTGAGTGTGAGGGTTAGGTGTGCATTGCTAAGGGTTGATGTTCTTAGTTGGAGTGTGTTCCAGGAAAAGGGTGTTTCAGTTTTAATTGGGGTAGCAATGCATTGCAGTCTTGAGGAAGAGGTGAGTGAAGTCTGTTGAGTCTGGGTGTATCACGATACACAGGTTTGAGATAGGTATTAGATTCTAAGGTGAGGTATTAGAGATTAGATGTGGGTATCATAGTTGAGAGTTGAGTAAAATAGGGACATGAAGGGGTTGCATCAATAAAGATTGGTAACACACTAATGGGGAGAAGTGAACACAATAAGTAAAGGGAAGTAGAAACAACTGTGGCAGTAGACATAAAGTATCAACAATTAACAAGTTAGTTAGAGTGGTGTTGTATTAATTGTTAATGTTGAGGTGTTAGTTAGTGATAGAGTAATAAAGTATCAATCATTGGGGAAAGTATTCAGTTATATTGTATCAGTGAGGGATCAGGACAGTGAGTTAGTGTCAACTTAGGTGTGGTAACTTCCTAGGTTGTAGGCATCCAACAAGGTGGTTGTGGTGTATCACCACTGTTATGAGTGTATCAGTTTAGATATGAGTGTATTAGTTTAGATAACAGTTGGTACCTTGAGATGGTGTAAGTGTCTGATACTCAAGAGTATCAGTAAGGAACAAGTGTGTTAAGGTGAAGTATATATTAGATATATCAAGTTATATGTGGGTTTGTAGCATGGAGTGACCAATACACCAGAATATCAGTTAATTGGGTTAAGGTGAGATATTAGTTTACTCTACTAAGGCATTTGGTTAGTATAAAGCTATAGACTAGTTAATGTGTAGGTATTGATATCTTAAGTCTATAACTTATATATATAGGAGTTTAGTATCTGATATTAGTTAGTATTGTTTATTATTAGTGTGGTACCAAGGTATTGTGATACCAAGGTAATATTAGGTATATATTAGTGAAGTAGTAGTAGGCAAATGCTATAAGTGTTGAGATTAGTTAGTATTGACCTAGTTAACCTAGTTTGGACTTAGACATAGCCTAGAAACATCATCATTAGTTAGTTAATTATGTTTATCCTTAATTCACCAATTAATACTAATATTTTATATTAAGGTCATTGTGACTTTATTTTGGATCTCGATCCTCACACTTTTCTTAGGACCACATGCGAGTACATTATCTGATAGTTTACATTATTTGATAATTACTATAATGCAAGTATTTAGAAATGTATTACTTTATTCCTGACATATTGGTACACAGATTAGTATACACATGGATCTTAAGTCATGAGATGTTATTATTGTTTCATTGTTTCTCGTGTTCTCGCATGGTTTAGACAATATTAAACATTAGACAATATTTAATATTAGACAATGTTCATTGAGTATCTTGCATTGTAACATGTCATGGTTGAATCTATTGTACTAGTCGGAGGAAAATGGGAAGTGCTAGCGAGGTATGTGATCAAAACCTAGACAATGTTCAATGATCAACAATGCCATGAGCTTGGGCTTCTGTTGCTGACATAAAAATATCTTTTTCCATGTCTTCGGATATATCCCACAAAGGGTTGCCCGTTCTTTGTACATAAACCTTTGTAAGGGTTTTGCGAAGTTTCAGTAGTTCTATGTTCAATGTTTAAGTTAGACAATATTTATCTAACTTTAAGTAGACAATGTTCAACCCAAGCCGATCACATATCTAACTAGTATTTCAAACACTTAGTTTAGTTACAGTTCTCCACCATATTTTATTGTCTTTATTCTATTTTATTGTGATCAGTTTATACCATATTGCTCTAGTTTATCTGTCTCTTCTCTACCATAGTATGATATTGTTTCATTGTTTCTCGTCTTGTATTACATTCTCTAATTCTGCTTATAGTCATTATCAATTAATTGGAACTGCTATTGGGTTGTACTTTGCTCCAATCCTGACTGGATATATTTTTTAAATGATTAGTTAGAGGAGATGTGTCCCACCTATTATGGGCCACAAAATGGTGAGCCGACTGAGGATTTAGTACCAGCTAATGAGGTGACTTAGATTTTTATTAGCATATTCTTTATATTTTAGTTTTGGACATTGGCATGTATATATTATCTGAGATTTGTGTTGTAGCTAGACTATTTGCCTTTAGTTTTATATTGTGATGAGCATCGATTATAATTATACCATTATATAGTCCTCCAATTAGAGTTGAGATATCATTGACATGTACCATTATATATATATTGTGTGAGATATTTAGATATTATTGTTGACCTAGACAATGTTCTACCGCCGATACTACGGCGTTGGCTGGACGTACCCACGTACTCGTGCCCCTACACCGGGTGCAGATCGTGACACATTTTTGTAGTGGCCCATGTAGGCCAGGCTTCACAATTAATACGATGTCGTGGTAGTGCAACAAACTTACTTGTACTATTGCGAGCCTACGATAGGATCTAGGATATATGATACTAGGATGAGAGCGAATACTCGATCACAACTAGGAAACAATTCCAATCAATTGATTCTTGCTAACTTATTCATTCTGAATATTGCTTCCTTTGAATATTGTTGTCTTCCTTTGATGATATCGTATCTTGTGCCTTATTAATTCTTTATTTTGATCTGTCTTCAGGATGCCGACAAAGACCATATCGCAGCGCTCTGGCACAACACTCCCCGTTTCCGATATACGTATTTGAAATATATTAGTTTTCCTTCTTATATTACTTATTGCTTGCATAGTAATTATGTTGCATGTCATGGAGACTATACCCATTCTTTGGTTCAATTAAACTCATGGTTTAATTATTGGGTTGGTTTGGTCATGGGTGAACCCATGGTCTAAACCTCAATACTAGCATATGTAAGTTAACTTCTTTCTCTCTCTTCCCTTATTCTCTTATTTTTCTCCTTCCTTCATTTAGGCAAGTATACCTTGCACTACATGGAGAAACTTTTTGATTTTGATTCTTGTTCTTTTCCTGTATTTTATTAGTCTACTATGTGTGCAATGTGATTCTAAATACTTTTAATACTTGGAGTTTTCAATTTTGATAGGTAGAATTAAGTAGATATATATTTCTAACTTAGGATTTTTATAAGTTTCATGAATTTTACTTGGTTTTGATCAATTAAACATGTATTTTTGAAAACTAGTTTTTGCTACATGATAGAGCTTTCAATTTTAAGCGTTTTGGCTTTTGGTTCACTCGATTTGGACTTAAAATGAGAATTTTATCGACAAAACAAGATTTTAGTTTTTGGAACTTTTTTTATGGCCGAACCTGCTGTTTGGAGAAGACGAAGTCTTCATGCGGCCAGCGAGTTATGCGACCGAGAGTGCTATGCGGCCTGAGAGGGCTATGCGGCCTGAGCTCTTTGCCGCATCCTGATCAGCATGTGACTATCCTTTGGACGCATGACTGCCATCACATAAGTGTTCTGGATCTAATCCTTGAACTCCTTGTGTTTTCACTCACTGAACGAATGAGAAATTCGCTAAGTCAAAAAGCGTAATATGCGACCGAGTGTCTTATGCGGTAAGCAGAGTATGCAGCCACTTTTCCTTCGGACGCATGACTCTGATTGTTTGGTACATCTTTTCATGGTTTTGTCTTTTCTCTCTGATGCTTTATGGCTTGTCACATCCATCACTTCAGTTACTTTTCTCTGACACACATATCTTCGGCACTTGTTCCAAGAGAGTGGACTTTTGTCTGGAGTATGCGGCATAGGATAGCATGCAACATGGAGTCATATTTGGCCTGGGGCAGTATGCGGCCGACAATCCATGCGACAACCGTCTCATGCGCCAAGTTGTGCATTCGGCTTAGCAATTTTATTTGGAATGTTTCTTTATTCTCAGTGGTTGGTCTTGACCATTGCTTGTGATTGATCCTAAGGAAGAATGGACCTAGTAACCCGACCTTGTGCTAGACATGACCATGTGCTAGAATTGACTATATCATAAGCGACTAACCAACTATGTGCATAATATGAGCCATGTGTCCTAATGTGATAAGGCTCATACGACCAACTGTAAGTTTGATAATTTGACCAAATTTTTTGTATCTGTGCTGATACAATTACTACGTGCTACGTGTATATGTG
Source organism: Iris macrosiphon (assembly GCA_036927795.1). NCBI lineage: Eukaryota > Viridiplantae > Streptophyta > Magnoliopsida > Asparagales > Iridaceae > Iris > Iris macrosiphon. Next base: position 53,461,260 of record JAYESA010000014.1, read on the forward strand.
TTATTAATGTGTACTGAGGTGCGACATAACTTGCTACGTGCTATGAGATTACATATTTCGGGTTGTGCATCGAGAATGCCTCCTATACTATATGACATATGATATTATTATATTATTTCTCCAGTAAGAGCATGGTATGTGGGTCAACTACCAAAGCGTGGCTAGGACTTGATTGATTGTTGTATCACGCTCGGGTGAATCCAGTTTGAGCTATCAGGTAACAAAGTGGGTTCGTATCTAGCGTGGACCATACTATGGTACGACATATAGGAGGATTGATTATGTGACCACGCCATGGGATTCCTACCATAACCATATGGCTAAATTAGGCAACAAAAATGGGTAGAGCATTGGGAGGGATAAAATCTCGAGATCGTGCACATTAGCCACCTCAGACAACTGTCATGACGTGCAAGGCTGACCGCCATGGATATTGGTCACGTACACACTAGTGGACGGCAATATCCGAATACTTATATTGTACATGCGTTCTATGTGATCTAGCACGACAGCCTTACGAGGGACCAGTGCATAATATACAAGTGCTATATGATTTCTATGGCCCGGTTAGCCCCGCTAAACAGCTCACGATATGATGATTTCTCTTATGTATCTAATCTAAGATAACTCAGATTCCACAGTAGCAAGCCGTATAATTGATTGGCCGTTATATAACTGGGCTTGGTTGCGATTGTATTATTCTGTTAGTAGTCTAGGGATATGGATTATCATAGTGTGATGGTTCAACCCTTGTCCTTGTTTGGTCGTAGGGTTGGGCTATTATGATAAGATAAACTATGGACCGAAACCACGACACAAAACCTATATTTTACCTATCTATTGCTTGGGTTTTGTTTCCCTATTTCGTGCTTCCTTTGTGGTACTTACTATTTGGGGTCTAAACCCACTGGTTTTGCATGGCCAGGTTTTGAGCCAGTTCCAAAGGATCAAGCTTATTTCTTCTTTCCTAATGGCGCGCACCAGGCGGAAGGTTGCTGAAGGGCACGCGTGGGTTTCTTCTTCCCTGCTCGTTATTATATAGTTTACTCTTTTGGGCGTTTAGCCACCGACATCTGTTAGTCGACAAGTTTGGACATTTAGTTTTCTTTACATGATTGTAATTAATCAGACTGTAGCTGATCATGGTCATGTACTTTGGCTACTCTACCAGTTTTTTATTTTGTACAGCTGGTTTCTAGAATATTATGGCAGGGCGTTTGAGATGCCTTATTTCCTTGTCATATATGTTATATGTTTATTTTTCTTATTTGACTGATTGAGACATTAGATGTTTGAGTGGCCCTATGTGACTTGCTTGTAGTATGCACCCCCTTATCTAGTTACAGCCGTGATCGCCGTACGACGTATAGTACCTTATACGGGATAGCTGGCCGTGTCCGTCTCCGTATTCCGGTACTGGGGCGTGATACGCAGTTTCTGCGAGGTCGATGACTTCTTCATCTCCTGTACGAGCAGCAGTAGCTACGGTTCTGCCTCCAGCTCAGAAGGTTGCCTCACCCGTCCAGGTGAAGATTTTAGCAATAGCTTTTGGGGGAGCTCCACCACCAGTTTCGAGGGTTGTTCCAGCAGTCACGGAGGACCTTCCACCCCCACCACCCATGCTAGCAGATCGGACACTGATGTTTGCCATGTTCTGGGAGATGATGGCAGCACAGTAAAGGCAGACATATGTTCTACGTCAGGGTATCGAGAGTGCTCACCAGTTAGTACTACTAGCTGTGGAGAAGGTAGCGTTTGTCCAGCCGCATATCATACCAACTCATCCTAACCCACAATAGTCGAGGCCGAATACCATTATTAATTTTAAGAGGATGGGGCCCAAGGACTTCAAGGGCATCGAGGGGATCTTGTACACCGACGATTGGATTGAGGACATTGAGAGTAACTTATGGTTGGCGCAGATTCCGAAGAGTATACAGGTGGAGGCAGCGGGCAGCCAGATATTCGACATTGCCTTGACATGGTTTCGTACAGATCAGAGGATTGTGGAACCTGGATTGACTTGAGGAGATTTTAAAGAGCTCTTCAAGGAGAAGTTCTTTCCGGATGTGTCTCAGAGTGCCTTGGAGAGCTAGTTTCAGGATCTCGTCCAAAGGAGTATGACAATGGACGAGTACACCACAGTGTTCTACAAATTAGGTAGGTTTGTGGAGGGGAAGTATCCCCTAGGGAGAGCCAGGAAGTTCTGAAAGGGTTTGATTCGGGAGATCAAATCCTACACTAGGAGTCATCTCACTGCTACATTCAAGGAGATATTGATGGATGCACAGAGGGCGAAGGATGACTTGGAACTCACGTCCAAGAGGATGAGAGATGTATCAGGAGGACTTAACAGTAGTGCGGGTCGTGACACTTAGGACCCCATATAGGCACGCAAGCTGGGGTTTGTAATCCCCCGGACCTCTATGACAATCCGGCGTTCCGAGAAGATGAAAATTCTCAAGAAACAGATACTGAGATCCCTGGTGATAGCCACCTTCGTCAAGAGGATGCAACTTCCTACGCTGGGATATTGTTCCCTCCGAGTCCGAATTGGATGCGGCACTACCAACTTTCTCGGATGACTATTCTCGGCAAGTGTCTGAGACAGAAAGTGTGACGTCCACCATCCCATCCATTTATTCCCATATGAGAATAATATACATGGCAGGGGACGATCACGAGGGCCCCAACGATTTACAACGCCTTGAAACCCTCGCGGCCATGATACAAACCATGAGCGCATCAATGCCGGCCTTGACCCAGACAATGCTGGAGATCAAGGCGAATATAGCCTCACAACCAGCAAGGGCCACTAGTCAAGCAAGCTTGGACCTCAGGACAAACGGGGATTCAAATGCAACTGCTCCACCCGCTGGCGGCAATTATCCCCTGCCCGGATCATCTGCCCCTTCCGCAGTCGATGAAGTCTGGGAAGCAATGCGAAAAGTACGAGAACTCCGAGCCCGCCTAGACTAAATGGGCAATCGAGACTCATTACGCGAGCTTAGAATTCGATAATCGTATCCCCTCGAGTGGAGAAACGTACCATACTCCCCCATGTACGTACAAGCCCTTTAACTTGACTCCGTTTGACGGGAAGACATCTTTCCGTCAATTCATTAGTTACTTCGAGATAGCAACGGGACATCTACCTCGCAACGATGCCTTCTTAACCAAGTTTTTTGTCGGGGCATTGTTTGGAATATCTTTCGATTGGTTCTGCAGCCTCCAAGACAATTGTATTTCATCGTTTGACGACCTCAAAGGTCTTTTTCTTGCTCAGTTCTATGACGGGGAATGACATGACGATGTCCTATCTAATAGATATTACGCAAAGCAAAAAAGAGTTTGTACATGTATACATCGAGAGGTACAAGCAAGGGGCACTAAAGTTACCCTCCGATAACCCTGAGTCCTAACTGATGGACACCTGTTAGATAAATCTACTTTCCATGGTCAGACTTTGGATGGACGACTCTCAGTTTAAAGACTGGACGACGTTCATCATAAATGGTGTCGGTGCTGAGAAAAAAGTAAATAACGTCCGCATCTTGGGAATACAGATCTCCGTCGCTGATAATAGGGGAAAATGCCCTTACAACAATAATAAAAAAAGCGACAATAGAGCCTGGGATGGCAAGGGAAATCAGGCTCTTATTGGTAATATAATAAAGAGGCCCAAGCAAAATTTCGCAGAGGCTCCAAAACTGAAGGAAACTTATTCTTTCGAAGATGATGACGTCATGGCAATATTTGACGTGCTAATAAAGGGAAACAAGCTTCGGCTCCCCAACATCAAGCACCCAGTTGAGGCAGTCAATATGAATAATCTGAAGTACTGCCACTACCATTGATACATCCACCATGCGCCCGAGATTTCTACACATTGAAGCGGTACATCCAGCGTCTGCTCGATACCAAGGCCCTCACCTTGAATTTCGATGACAAAGTAGTTGTCGCTAATATGGTATCTCTCCAGTTCGGTAACTTTTTGGCAACGAAATCCCAAGACGGAGTAATCCCGATCCCCAGGGCAACAATGGAGGTTGTCAATCTCTCGCTAGTTCGTGACCAAATAGCCGGGATGATACCTCTTACCACATCACGTGGGGAGGTCATGTGGGTCTATCTAGATCTTGCTCCAGACTTGATACAACAGACAACACCTTCTGCCACCAATTCTAAGGACAAGAAGTCCAAATCCTGCTACACGGTTTCTATCCCGTCCGTAGAAGCTATAGCAGGAACAACGAGGTCTGGCCTGGCGTACCAACGAGAATATAACATCCCTATCGATGGTGCGCTCCCAATCGCCGCATCCGATCTGGGTCCATACCAGTCTCCAGCAGCAGACAAGTCCAAGCAGAAAGAAACTCGCTTCGACAGAACGTGTGACGCCCCAGTACCAAAATACAGAGACGGACATGGCCAGCTACCCCGTATAAGGTACTATACATCGTACGACGATCACGGTTGTAATAAGACAAGGGGGTGCATTCTACAATCAAGTCTCCTAGGGTCAAGAACTTATTGTAGAAGCATGAAAAATATGCTGGAAGGAGCTACGCAGCATACTGATACAGAGCAGCATAAACAGAGGCCTTCAGAGCCATCAAGCGTGCAACAGAGCTTTTTTCGCTAAACACAGCGTAAAGTATAAACTCAAAGGACCATCCGCGTAAGTGCAGTACGTCCAGGCCGCTTCAGCGTAAACAAGGTTCTTCATCGCCTCCATGGCATAAAACTCAGCCGCTCTCAAAGCAGCATTAAAGCGTACGAGGAACGTTTCGTCTTCCCCGAAATAAACCTGTCAAGTCACACAGTGAACCTGACCTCTGACTCCTGACAAAAAGTGCTGCACGGCTACCCAGACGACGGCTGGAAAACGATGACAGACCCCTCGGGACGCGTACGATAATATGATAGCGGATCTCTGCATTTAAAGCAGAGGATTTGGTTAAAATATCACCGAACCGTGGTTTACTGACGTCCCCTCAGCATAAACTGCTCTTTCGCGTACCAGGGGATACGCTGCCTTATTTTACACAGGCAAACATGAGCTGTTTTACGCTCCGCAGTAGACAAACCGCCTGCCACGTCAAAAGCTGCACTTCGTACGGGGCTCGAGGCATGTCTCTACGTCTAATTGCACAGAACGGTGACAGTTTCTCTCAAGGCACGTCTCTGAGACGGATGCACAGAAGGGCTACAGACCTTCAAAAATATGCCTCCACATTTAATGCACAAGATGGTGGCAAATCTCTGCAAGAGATTTGATTATATCTTCAAAAGCCGTAATTCCGGCTAAGACGTCCACATCAGCACTCTGGCACGGTACGCAGCTGCTTCTACGCCCATTCAGGATCTGTGCTCACTCGGCTGCTACGCCCACTCAGTCTCTACGACCATTCGGCTTCAAACGCCTATTCAGTCTCTACGACCATTCGGCTTCTACGCCTACTCGGCTTCTATGCCCATTCGGCTTCTACGCCTACTCGGCTTCTATGCCTATTTGGCTTCTACGCCAGGGTGACAGTCATTTGGCTTCTACGCCACCCTCTTCTACACAAGGGATACCTACCTACGTGGCTTCTACGCCGTGGTCTTCGCAGCAAATATACGCGTTTTGTCCCCTTAGTTGGACACGCGTCACATGCTCACTCAAAAGGTCATCTATACGCAGGCATTAGTTATTTTAACCGTTGTATAAAAGGGTGCTATACTTTCCACTCCTCGGTTTTTACATCGACGGAGTGGTCACTGTCACAAAAACTCTATAAATAGAGACCCCTATAAATGGGGAAAAAGGTCAAAAAACTTCAAACTTGAAGATCGAACAAGGTCGAAACTTTGAAAGAAGGATCGAACAAGGTCGAACTTCCAAGAAAGATCGAACCGGAGGTCAAGAGAGAGAGAGAGAGAGAGAGAGAGAGAGAGAGAGAGAGAGGGAGAGTCCGGAGCTCAGGCAAAGAGTAGGGATCGACGACTTTGGCATCGTGCATCCACCCTCCTTTGCAACCTTCGAAGCTGCTACCTGTCTTCCACGGCACTTCTTCAACATCGTGTGGTCCAAGGTCTAAAGTGATCGACTGCAGATCAGACACCTATAGCAATTCATACCCAGATTAAATAAATTGTACTCCACATCCTCGTATAGGATTAAATTGTACAAGTTTGTTTGTAAACCAAAGGGCACGGGTTTCGTATAAACCCCGTCATTGAAATATACTTTCATTCTTTCGTTTAATACCACAAACAAGATGGCGACTCTGCTGGGGACGTCTTTCTCTTATGATGAGGAAGTAATTGCTCAACACGATGCGGTATCTGTAGGAACCGTGAAGAAGACATTGGTCGTTCATTTTAACCAGTCTGCCTACGAAGACATGCTTCGAACCGGGGGTAGCTCTCACCCTCTCTCCGTCCAAAACAACTGGAAGCTGCGCAAGGTGTGGATGCCCAGGACATCCTCCGCCATTCCTGTGGACTATCCGATCTCTACGATCTCTCCGACCAATGAAGTTGTAGCATCGCTCCCTCCGTGCCCCGTACGTAAAATTCAGTCTCCCGCTACGCGCGGTACAGACGAAACTTCGAGCAAAGTCTCAGCGCTAACCCAGAAGTATCCACTGCGTTTTACGCGTAGAAATCAGTCTCCCGCTACGCGCGGTACAGACGAAATTTCCGACAAAGCCTCAGCGCTAACCCAGAAGCATCCCCTGCGCTCTATGCGTAGAAATCAGTCTTCCGCTACGCGCGGTACAGACAAAACTTCTGATGGTGCCTCAACGCCAAATCGGAGGTACAGATTACGCTCCATGCGCAAGACAACATCTGACCTCTACGGTGAACCAAATGAGCGCTGTGATCTCCGCAAGGGAAAGCAAGCGACAGAGGACTCAACTTCTCGGCCCTTATGCCAGCAAGGGAACAATTTGCCTACCCTCCGGATTACGTGAGAAGCCGATGGCCGACTGAGGGCCTCTCCAGCTTTACGCCAGTCTGACCGAATCTCCGAGTTACGCCAGGCAAAGTCCCTCAGCGTAAAACAAGCTCAGGTTGCGGAAAGACACCCTCCCAGGGGATTATCCGCCACCCAGATGGCCAATCTGTTGTACACAGGTGGCACAGGGAAAACCGGGGTGCCCAACCTCCGCATGCCCGCTGATGGGAACAGAAGAAACAAGCCTTCGTCTTCTTCTTCGGCAACTCCTCCTGACCTGCGCAAATATCTAATCTAGAAGCGTAAAGAGAGGGGACCTTCCAACATGTCTATTACTCCTCCTAGCGAGCACTATTGTAATAGTCATAAGGTTTTGATTAATTGCTGCTGTTCCAAAGCAAAACGATCGGTTTTTGACCGGTTGAGCTACTCTCTGTCTTTCCAGGAAGAGGAACCCGCGCATGCATCTATGAACATGGCTTCACATATACGTAGAGGAGGGTCAAGCTCAAGACGTCATCCCTCCAGGCCTCCGAGCCGAAGGAGGTTCAATGAGCTCCTCAGAAACGCTTGAGCCAGGGTGTTCCAAAACACTCGCGCAAGGTCACGACAACCAGCTTCGTCCTCTTCTGATTCCGACGCTGGGGGTCGCCAAGCCCCCGAATCAGAGACAAAAAGTGTAGAGTCGACTTCTACAGTGACCTATACTAATCCTTCAATGACACCCAGGGAGATGGGAGTTTACGCCGTTGAAGATGAATGCGAGGAAGCTTCGCCGTCAGGGAACGCGGAATAACGCATCACTATACTGGAGACATCTATGAAACAAATGCAATCCATGATGGAGAACATGCACCAGATGATGCTAACTCAGCACGCAACTGCCATGGCTCAAGCATCGGTCCCGCCAACTCAGATACGTGTGGGGGTGGACTTACCACCATCCAACCCGAGCCAAGAGCCTGCGCTAGATCCAGAGTCAGCAGTTCCTCCGCTTCCTCACTCAGAGAATGCCTTACCTCCCGCTGGAGTTACGATACAACCAACTCTGCACTACTCCGTAGCCCCGCTTCTGACTGAAAATCTGATGCAGGCAGTACGAGAGTTGAAAGCCCAGTTCGACGCCTTGAAGCACAAAGATCAGCTCAAGAAACTAGGAATCAACCAGCCCTACCCAGCTATCTGGGAGGAGGTCCCTTTCCCGCCGAGGTACAAATCTCAGACTATGGCCCTGTTCGAGGGAAAAACATCACCAAGTCAGTACGTGAACTATTTCAGTATGATGACGGTGTTGCTACAAGGGAACGACGCCCTCCTCACTCGGGTGTTCAAAGGCTGTCTCTCAGGAGTAGCCTATCAGTGGTACCGTAGCTTGGCGGACAACTGTATTACTTTCTTCGAGGACTTCAGAGCTTTATTCTTTACACGATTCTACGAGGGAGGAATGGACATGTCTATGTCCTCTCTCATCGAAGTCAAGCAGAAGGAAAAGGAGGACGTTCACATCTTCATCGAACGTTTTCGTCAGGCCACCTTACAGATGCCTCCAGGAGTTCCAGACTCTGCATTGGTAGACATTTACAGGAAGAACCTCCTTCCCGTGGTCTCGATATTCACAGGACCGTATCAGTTCCATGATTGGCCCTCGTTTATCATCTCGGCAGTAGCCGCCGAAGACAGTAGTCGCAAGGCACGCGACAATGGCATCATGATCTCCGCCTCTGACAGAGGCAAGAGGTCATCTCCTAGCAGCGACCATCCTCGTGGTCCCAAAGGGAAAGAAGCCCTGGCAATCAATACGGCCAGACCAAAGATTGCGGCAACCACGCAAACGAGATCCGGGACTTCCAGGCCCGTCGAAGTCTACTCTTTCGACGACGACGATATCCCAAGTATATTCGAGTGTCTCGTCAAAAGTGGCAAGATCACCCTTCCAGAGCTGAGGCGGCCCCAGGAAGTCGACAATACTAATGATCCCAAATACTGCATCTTCCACAGATACGTACACCACCCAATAAAGGCGAGTTACATACTGAAAAGGAAGATCTAGGGGTTAATCGATGCTAAGGCCATCACTCTGCACAACACCGAGAAGACGGTCACGACCAACATGATCTCTCTACAGTTTGGCAATCTGCCTGCCCAAGAGATCCCGGATGGCGTTGCACCCATCTCCCGGACAACGATGAACATCGTCAATCTCCCTCCAACTAGGGATCAAAATCATCGGTCCTATCCACCCGTCTTCTTCCAGGGGTCACCGGTTTATACTGGCCATCACGGATTACTTTTCTAAATGGGCAGAGGCGATCCCTCTTGCTGAGGTGAAGGCGTCTAATGTGATCAGCTTCATCAAGCATTACATCATTTATCGCTTCGGGGTACCCCGGAGGATAATTCACGACAATGGGCCTCAGTTCATCAGCCAAGCATTTCATCGATTTTGCGATAAAAATCGGATACACAATATCGCCTCTACGACATATTATCCAGCCGCTAATGGTTTGGCGGAAGCTTTCAACAAAACCATTATCAAACTCTTTAAGAAATTCGTCACTTCAAACAAGAGAGATTGGAATAAGAAGCTGGGCGAATATCTCTGGGCATACCGCACAACGGTACGAATACCGACAGGTTGTACCCCATTCTCGCTGGTCTACGGGAGCAAAGTAGTTCTCCCCATTGAAATCCAGATCCCATCACTCAGGATAGCCGTGACTAATGAGCTGACTCGAAAAAAGAATGACCTATTAAGGCTCCAAGAGCTAGAAGGATTAGACAAGAAATGCCTCCAAGCTCAACAGCGCATCGCGCTCTATCAAGCACGCATTTCCAAAGCTTTTAATCATAAAGTAAAGGAAAGAGTGTTCAAAGTCGGCGAGCTAGTTCTAGCCGTAAGAAGGCCGATGATTCTTACTCACAGAAGTAGAGGCAAATTCTAGCCCAAGTGGGAAGGCCCTTATGTGATCGAGACAACGTTCTCAAACGACGTCTACAGGATAGCCCAGCCCAATGGAGACCTGTTAATGGCTCCTATCAACGGCAAATTCCTGAAAAGATACTATGCTTAATCTCCCCTGCTCGAGTGGAATATAGCGAGGATCTCAATTTTGACAAAACTACTCCCAAAGCGAAACTAGTTGGATCATATCCTATCATGTCTGTATGACCTCTGAATGGATATATCCTGCTAAAAAGTTTATCGAGAGTCTATCATGTCCATACTACCTCTGATATCACTCTCGCCTAAAAAACTGTCATTTATATTCCGAAATGATGGGTCCACAACAGTCAGAAAAGAGTCGCTTTTATTTATTCCCGATAAAAGCAGAATTACATCTGGGGAATCAAAAAGAGAAAGGATACATCATGATGGGGGAGCGGTCAGATCGCGAATCAGCCGCTCCAGTGCAGCTATCTTCTCATTCCTGGAAACCAAGGCATCGGCACAAGCCCGCTCCAGCCATGCCTCGGGATTGTTCGTAAGGGTCAGCTCAGCCCTTGCCCGAAGAGAGCCCGTACGGGCAGCTTCTGTACGCTCCAAATCCTGTCGCGCTGCGCTCAGTCGACCAGTCGCTACATCTAGACCTGCCAACAATTGAGAAGCCCACTCCTCTGCCAGAGCGAGTTTTTCCTTCAGCTTGCGGGCCCTCGCTGCGTTCCCTTCGTGCTCGGATCGGAGCTTCGTCTCAAGAGCGAGAGCCTCTTCCACGACAGCTTTTTTTTATCCATCTCCAGCTTATGTGTTTTGATGGAGTTGTCTAGGCTTTCCAGCTGTGTAGAAAGCTGCGCAGTCATGAGGTCGTATCTGGCCTGGATCTCAGCATCAAAGCTGCCCCGAGTCAGCTGCAAGTATTCGTTAATGGGTTGCTCTAAGCCATTAACTACCGCCTCCAGGGCGTCAGCTATCCCAGGATCGCCGAACTCCCTGACAGCCCCGATCGAAAACTGAGAAGACTTCTTTAGGCGCTCAAAGTCTAGACTCTTCGCCAACACCATTGATATCATCGTTTTCAAACCGGTGTAAAAGAGGCTGGTATGTTGCTCGGTCAGCGCAACTAGATCCGATTGAACGTCAGGAGTGGCCGCGATATCAGCAAGTCCCCCGTCAGGAATGACTGCAGACGAGGTAGCCACAGCCGCCGCCTCGACGGGTGGTGCAACGACGACGGTCGAAGTCATCGGCATACTCGCGAGAGGCGAGGTCACGATGACAGGTTCGTCCTCCTCTCGAGATGACAAAACCATTCCAGGCGAGCTGGCCCCCGAAGGTATTTCCTCCTCAAAGTCGAAAGCCTCCGTATCATCGCCAGGAGCCGGAGCAGAGCTAGAAGGCGCTTCAACGTTGTACTCCCCATTGATGCCGTCCCCTGAGAAGAGGACAAGAAAGTTGATATCAATATAATGGTAATCTTTCTAAAAAAGAGACATAAAGACGACATTTACCCAGAGCCAACGGTATATATGGCGCTTCTGCAGCCGATGTAGCTAAACCATGCCTTAATGACGTAATACGAACTATCATACCTGGAGAAGGAGGTGGGCCGACCGACATCGCCAGGAGTTCTGCCAAGCCTTCGCCAAGACGCGGTCGAGGTTCGTCAGCTGGAATCTCGCTAGGCGTGTTCGCCGACACAGCGGGAGTTTTATCCGTCGCTGGTCTAGGGAAAAATTCTCCCATCTGCCTCGGCCACGCAAGCAATCTCGTTCCACTACCTGGAGCAGTAGCAACGACAGCGACCTCTAGCGAAGATTCTCCGGTGCCGCCAGCCGGAACTGTAGAAGGTCCCTCTCTAAAAGGCGAGGAACCTCCAGCCAAAGAATCATCCCTGATATGGGGAGATGCAGGCTCACTCCCAGGAGCCTCAATACCAAGAATGCGGAGAGGACGAGCAACCGTCTCCTTCCTCCTCTTACGAAGAGAAGCTTCCTTCGGAGCAGAAGCCCGTCGCTTCCCAGAAGAGACTACCAAATCCCCCGCAGGCGGAGGCACTTCACACCTCGGCACCGACACCAGAGGCTCATCCAGAGTGCCAGACTCCTCACCCTCGTCAGAAGAAACCAAGAGGACTTCAACTCTTCCCCCAGGCTTGGAAGAAGGCACCCTGAAGCTTCCACGCATGTCAAAATCGTGATGGAAGGTGTTAATCGCCACATAGAACTGGGCATAAGAATGGAGAATGCGGAGCTCCGTGGAGGTTGTAACGACCGGCACAATAAAGATTGCTCCCGTGCAACCCATGATAAAATATCACCACCCTCTGGCTCCATCAATGAGTCCGCCCCTGGACCTGAAGCTGGTGACGGCATTGCCCACGTGCAACTGATCGTACCCAAACTGCCTGGCGAACCGACTAGGCAAGTAGGGCTCGAAGAAGCAATGGTCTTCGCTCCTGTACAGCAGATGGGAGGGTCTAATGCAGACCAACCAATTGAAAGCTTCCGGAGAAAGATCGGTCTTCTCTCCACCTGAATCCTCAAGCCTCATCTCTAATTGATTGCGATGTACATGAGGGGGAGTACAGAGGAGCTTCCAGCTGTGACTGAGGTTCAACACCAGCCGACAGTCCAAAGTTGTGTTCACATTCCAGGAAGAGTCCTTGTAGTTCAGCAAGAAGTTACCCCCCGAGCTGCTACCAGAGCCGGAAGACATCACCCGGGGATTGTGGAGAATTAACCATCCCATCAAGTACAGGTATGGTAATTCCACCCGGGGAAAACTCTCACGCCGAGCTTCATTGACGAGCAACCCATCAATCATGGCTCTCAGGCCAGCCTGTATACGGCACACCATGGCAGGAAGCAAGCCCAGTCTTGCCCCGAACACCAGACGCACTGCCGGCCACAGGATGTTCCGGTGAATGCGATCCGCGGACGTAGTACCGGGCACTACTACTCGACGCAGCCATATCGAGAGGAAACCGGCCAGCTGGGCTTCCTTAGACAGAGGCCTGCGACAGCGCCTCAAGTAACTGTAGGCCTTAGTGCCTTCGGGATACTTTCCTACCCCCTCAACGAGAATCTGATCTGGAGCCTTAGCACCTTCCGTAAGATCCTCGACGACTTGGGCACTGAGCACGCCCAAACAGTTCACGGGCTCATTTTTGCCCCCCGAGACTTTCTCCGACTTGGCGGCCCTAGCTCGGTGGAAGAAGAGGTAGGACATCCACTTGGTGGTGTGAGCCAAATAAGAAGGCTCGTTATAAAAAGCGATACACGCGAAGTATTAACACATCAGCTCCTGATACACTTCCGCCACCCGAGGGTCCAAGTCCCCCAACTCCCGGTTGGTGGGAACATACTCTTCGTATGGGATATCCCCCATCGGCAGTCTCGAGACCATTGCCATCTCATGGAGGGCCAATCCCAACTCCCCCAGTGGAGTGGCGAAAGTCCCGGTGAGCGAAATGTATCGCTCCATCAGTGCCAAGAACAAGTTAGGGTTGGGAGGCAACCCAATACTAGTCGCACTCACAGCGACATACAGTCCAATGCCCTCCAGTTCTCTCCGAAAGTGCTTCAAAGCCCAGTCAACTAGGCAAGTCCATCGGAGGTTTGTTGGGGTGATCCACCCATTGCACCGAGGATTCTCCTTGGGGTATACCCCACCTCGTCCCATGAAGTCGTTGCAGAAGGTCGGCAATTGGACCGGCTGGATCACTGAGCTATCTTCACTCGGGACACTGCCCGGGCATAGTCCCCTGAACAACGTCACAACGTCGGAAGGGCGGCTGACAAATGACCCCTGGTCAGCCCCTTTCAGATGGAAGATCTTCCCCGGCTTGCCGTGAAGATCGAGAGTCAACGTCCACGACATCCTCCTGGGATGCGTCGCATGGAAGAAAGCCGAGATGGGATAATCCCTCGGCATCGTTGGCAGATACAAAACTAAATTCCCGGCAGGGAAAACCCAGGGTTCCCTCTTGGGCTTCGTCTGGGACTGTTTATCAATCATGTCCCCAAAGAGGAAAGTCGACTTTATGTACTACTCCCCATCTACGTATGTCAGGGGCTCCCCGTTGATCATGTTCAGCAGCGTCCGCTCGCCCTGAGCCGATATCAAAAACTCCCTTCCCTCAGGATACTGGGGTCCGGAGATAGGAAATGCCACGTGGGACAGATCCTCCAGATAGTTCGAGTGCAGCATCCCGGCAGCGGAACCCATCACCTCGGCCAGTGGAGACTCACTCAAATCAACTGTAAAAGTTCAAGAAAAATATGTCATTACAAATCTTGCACAAACATACAGACCAAAGAAACGACAGTCTGTGCTCTACGCCAAGATTGTACAAATTTGGTCATTTTATGCCGGAAGTCCCCTCCACAAGCGTAAAACTCAAATTTTACGATATACACCAATTTTCGGTTGCAAGAGCTTTTACGCTCGGAACTACAAAAATATGGAGTTTTTACGCTGGCACATTAGAAATGTGGGCGTAAAAGATGAAAACGCCTCCGTGCATCACCTTCCTCAAAGAGGCTATCCGCACGGAAGACGACCTAGCGCGGTCACGTTTAACGTGTACGAAGGATTTTGCGTCGTTTTTTTTGTCATCCCAAAAGGCTCTACCTCTAAGACCGGGTGCACTGCTCGTCGGCGGGATGCTTCACTCAGAAGGAAGTTCACCTTGCCCGACCGAAGACTCTCTCGCTGGGGCAGAAGAATGAGAAGAAGAACCTATACTCTTTCCCTTAGTGGAGGGGGTTTGTTTCGGTGCCATTTCTGAAAACTCGAAGTGCTCGGAGAAGGAACGAAGAAAAACTCGAACAGTCGAAAGCTCTCTTTCTCAGAAGACAGATAAAAAGTTTTTCTCTCAAAGGCTTGGGATATATATAGAGCTCGAGTCGACTCCTCGAATCCTCGGACGGACTCCTCGAGACCCTAACCAAATCTCGAAATTAATAGGTGGTTATGATTGGATGCTACGTCAGCCCCCTACTCTCAAAAGACGGACAGTCAGCAAAATTTGAAAAGTTTTTTTGCTAGACGGTTCAGCAGTTTCTACGCTAAAGGAGCTTTCTACGCTCGACGGCAACAGATCTACGGTTTTACGCTCGTAAGCTATAAGTCTATAGTTTTACGCCCGGATGCCTTTGTGCTCGGTAGCTTTTATGCTCGAGAGGCTACAAACCTACGACTTTACGCTCAACAGATATCAAATCGATGATCTCACGCTCGGTGGCGCTCAGTTTACGCTCAGAAGCAACAGATCCGCAAACTTCACGCTCGGAGAAATTTTCTTTTCAGGAGGTACAGATCTACAGTTCTACGCTAAAGGAGCTTTCTACGCTCGACAGCTACGAATCTACGGCTTTACGTTCGACAGCTATAAGTCTATGGTTTTACGCCCGGATGCCTTTGTGCTCGGTAGCTTTTATGCTCGAGAGGCTACAAACCTACGACTTCACGCTCAGGAACCACAAGTCTATGATTTCACGCTCGATGGTGTTCTACGCTCACAGGCTACAGATCTACAGTTCTACGCTAAAAGAGCTTTCTACGCTCGACAGCTACGAATCTACGGCTTTACGTTCGATAGCTATAAGTCTATGGTTTACGCCCGGATGCCTTTGTGCTCGGTAGCTTTTATGCTCGAGAGAGGCTACAAACCTACGACTTTACGCTCAGGAACCACAAGTCTACGATTTCACGCTCGATGGTGTTTTACGCCCAGAGGCTACAGACTGATGATTTCACGCTCCATGACTTTCCGCATATCCGAACAGTCCCCAAAGCGGTCAATTGCAAAGAGTTCACATAGAAGATACTTGTCACTACCATATTTTAGGAAAAAGGGTATTTTAGTAATTTCCTATTTAAATAAATATTGTGCATGGTAAATAATTTTTGTTGTATTATTTAATTGTTGTTGGATGTTATTTAATTATTTTGGACTTATTTTAGTGGATCCAACTAGTTTAGTTTGGACCCATGGATCAACATGAATTAAATAGTTAGACTTGGCCCATTTAGAAAGCCCATAGTTAAGGAGATGGATTAAATTAATTAAGTGATTAGACTAGAAGCTTCCTTCCTTAATTATTTCTTCATGAGAGGCCCCAAGGGGTACATTGGACATTTTACAATTGCTTGGGGAAGGGGGCATGGCCGGCCTATATTAGAGGGAGGAAATTTCTCTTTCCTCTCATTCTCATTTCCAATCTAGATCTAGAATTTCCCACTCCCAAATTCCTTCCATTCCCATTCCAATTTCCCACCAAATTCATCCCAAATTCTTCCCAATTCACCATTAGAAAGTTGAGAAGCAAGGATCTAGAAGGAGGAAGCAAGGATCTACAAAGAGGAGCAAGGATCTACAATTTGGAAGCAAGTTCATCTCAATTGGAGGTTTCATTGGGAATCTATCTCCCAATAGGTATAATTCAGTTTTTTCCATTAAAATAGCTTCTAAATCTGAGATTTAATCATGTAAAATCAACCCATATGTATGTACTACCCATAGGACTTTGTTTTGTGTTTATAGGAGACCCATGGAGAAAGTTATAGTGCTTTTTGTGTCAATTTTGTTGGAATTCCGAATTTACATTTTGTTGTGTGTGTCAATTGATCCTATAGATCAATTGGGCATGTGCTTATGTGTTTGGGGCTTGTGTCGTATCCATATTTGGTACATGTGGTTCGTATCCCAACTATTTGGTGATACGTGTCATTTTGGGGGTTTTTCCTCCGACACGGGGCTTTGTACATGTCGTATTTTGACACGGACACATAGATCTACTTTTGACACTTTGATTTATTCATAAATATTATTTGTGACATGTTTGTGTCCTTCGGGGTGCAATTGGTTGTGTGTTGGACTCGTGTCACATGCGTATCCTAGATCTAGTGGGATACGGTGTGATACTCTCCAATTTGGTGTATTTATGTGTAGATCTAATTATTTATGCTTTAAATTCTTCATTTATAATTAGTAAATATATATAGATATTATATATTATTTTAGTGTATTTATTATGGTATTTATTGTAGCATAGATCTATAGATATTTCTATGTGTTCTAATGTGGTGTATAAATATATATATATATGTATGTAGCTTTCTTGCATGCAATTATATATGTACTTATGTTAATAACATAAATTATACATAAATATTTTATAAAATATATTTATGTGTTTAAATGTGTAATTATATTATTTATAATTATTATATAATTATTTGTATATTAATGAATGTATTTTTATGTGTGCTTCTAGCCATGTAAAATATGTACATTAATATGTGCAATGTGTTTTATAACTATTAGTATTTGATTGTGTAAAGTTTATGTGTATATATATATAAGTATATATATTTATTAAATTGTTTTATATATGTATATATATAGGTGTTTTTGTGAGGTATAATACTAATAATAATATATTATATTATTTGTATAAATATTGGTTTGTATATACATTATTTAGAGTGTGCATTAATTGTATTATTAGTATACTTTGTGTGGGTACCAATTGGGATCTAATTTGATTCCTAAATTGTTGTATATTATTTATATAGATTTCTTGTGAGGTTGACCTTGGTTTGACCATGTTTGACTTTAGTTGACTTTAGAGTTGACCATAGTTGACTTTTGACTTAGAATTTATTTATTGACCTAGAAGTTGACTAGTTTGACTTGTTCTCTTTCCGGGACCTTGTATTAATGTGGTATTCTATATCTAGGTCTTCGAGGTACCGAGTCAGACATCTGTGAGACTATTCATTGGACTTCAGGCGAGTACATTCTCTGATAGTTTCTCATTTATGATATCCTCTATGTTCGTTGTATCTAGTGTAGATATACATGTTCTCTTGACACTATGGTTACACGGATTGGTATATCCGGATCTCGTCATGAGATGTTATTCCTTGGTATATGGTGTATATGGTGCAAGTATTGTTTCATTGGTTATCTTGTACATGTACAGACACCAATTTTCAGGAGGAGTCGCTCTCTTCTTGGGCAATCTAGTGCCATAGCATACCGTGGTTGGATCTATTATACCAGTTGGGGGTGGGGAGTGTTAGTATAGATATGTGATCAAATCCCTATTGAATAAAGTATTGGTAAGCGAATAGTGTTGATCATGCACCGCACGTATGATTAGCCAGGCCGCATTGTATCTTGCCCAAGCCGATCACATGTTAAGCTAATACTCACACACTTAGTCATTAGTATTATTGTTTCATTGGCATATTGTTCATTATTATATTTCTTTCCAGTATTTACTTATTGTCTATATATCTCTTGTATCTATTTTGTGCATCTTGTTTATCCATAGCTATTTACTGTTACATAGTTTTTATCATAGATTAGAACTGCTGTTAGAGATGTACTCTGCTCCTTTCCTGACTGAATATATTTTTCCAGATGACACTGAGGAGTACCCTACCTATTATGGACCCCAGGATGTTGTGGGTTTAGATTCGGAGACCCTGGCTCAAGAGGGACTTATCCCAACTGAGACAGTTGACCCTGGAGTGTAGCTTTGTAGTATGATAGTATTCTTTTGTACTGGATTTGTCTCCAGCTTATTTTGTTACTCTTCAGACTCATTGATGTATTATTTTAAACTCATGAGTTGTATGATGACTATTCTATTCTTATCTGATTCGTGCTCATTCTATCTTAGTTCTGTGATTGAGTATTCTATCATTATTGGTGGTTTATTACATTAGATAGACTATCTAGACAGCGTTCTACCGCCGATTCTGTGGCGTAGGCTGGGCGTTGTTTCCGACTAGTATCCTTACACCGGGTACGGGTTGTGACAATACTCGTTCTTGACCCCAAAGTACCCGAAACATACAGAGTTCAAACATTGAGAAATTACTCTTCTCGGGTCCAAAATTGGAGGTTCATCCAGACTCCAGTTTGAACATCTCGTCTATCAAGATGGCAAACTCAGTTTGATAGACAAATCCTCGACCCTGTTCCAAGGGAGTTTCGAGAGGTCGTTCTTGAAGACGAAGTCTGAATAAAAGTTCTGTTCATCAGAAGCAACAGTTCAGAGCTCTACGCGGTCCCTCTGTCCTAGCAACATGATAGTTCTAAATGTTCAAAATGCTTAAGCAGCATTCTACGGACTATTCGTTATGCGTAAAGGACAGGGCCTAATACTCTTTCTATCAGAGTCGGCATAAAAAATCAGACGTGTCGAAGCTACACATATTCAGACTTCACAGCAACGTATGGCAAGATGATCATATGAAGAAGAAGATAATTTTATTAAAAATCAAAATCATGATTACATATGAGGGAAATCCAATCTACAAGAGTTTTTCTCTATTTTTCATGATTACATCTGAGGGAAACTCTGTCTACAAAGGAGATCTCCCCTCGTCGTCTGAAGATCGCCTAGAAGCTGTTCTGACAGGTTCTCGCTGGGCTTCAATTCTTCATCCATCTTCTCCAGCAGTCAGTCAGTTCCAGCAAACTGACTGACATAGCAATGATCAACGGCGGGAGGAT
Organism: Iris macrosiphon; assembly: GCA_036927795.1. Classification (NCBI taxonomy): domain Eukaryota; kingdom Viridiplantae; phylum Streptophyta; class Magnoliopsida; order Asparagales; family Iridaceae; genus Iris; species Iris macrosiphon. The sequence goes on from JAYESA010000014.1 coordinate 53,480,679, forward strand.
ACAGAGCTGGGCCTACATAAATTATGCAGATCCCATGCTCCGTGCGCCGCTCAAGCCGGGACAGAGCAAGTCTGTCTGACTCTCGTCACCGGAGGCAACGGGAGAAGACACCACTTGCAAGCGGTGTGGTCAAATACGACCCTTCCTCTCTCCTGGGCAAACGCCATATAAAGTTGTTGATTATCCCGAGCAAGGGAGGCTAAGATATCCTTCCATGATCCATCGTTGCAGTGGACACTTGCTCGAAGACGCCGTCTTTTTTGGCTCCCTACATGCTGGAAGAACATGATCTCCTTCTTCCTCAGGTCGACCCGATGAACTCCGGCGATCATCTCTGCATGATAATGGGAATGTGGGGAGAACAGGTTAACCCCCCCAGCCTTTTTATAGGCAAAAGAGATCACAGCGATCCCCAATAAATCTACCATAAAGTCCGCATCGACCGTTTTAACGCTCCATTCAGAAATGTTTTGAGTTACGAGGGACCGTTCATGCTTCATTCAAAGCGTTTCAAATTCCGAGGAATTTAAAAGCTTTGAAGGGGGTCTTGTAGAAGCATGAAAAATACGCTGGGAGGAGCTACGCAGCATACTGATGCAAAGCAGCGTAAACAGAGGTCTTCAGAGCCATCAAGCGTACAACAGAGCTTTTTCCGCTAAACACAGCATGAAGTATAAACTCAAAGGACCATCCGCATAAGTGCAGTACGTCCACGCCGCTTCAGCGTAAACAGGGTTCTTCATCGCCTCCATGGCGTAAAACTCAGCCGCTCTCAAAGCAGCATTAAAGCGTACGAGGAACGCTTCGTCTTCTCCGAAATAAACCTGTCAAGTCACGCAGTGAACCTGACCTCTGACTCCTAAAAAAAAGTGCTGCACGGCTACCCAGACGACGGCTAGAAAATGATGACAGACCCCTCGGGATGCGCACCACAGTATGATGGCTGATCTCTGCATTTAATGCAGAGGATTTGGTTAAAATATTATCGAACCGTCGTTTACTGACGTCCCCTCAGCATAAACTGCTCTTTCGCGTACCAGGGGATACGCTATCTTGTTTTACACAGGCAAACATGAGCTATTTTATGCTCCGCAGTAGACAAACCGCCTGCCACGTCAAAAGCTGCACTTCGTACGGGGCTCGAGGCATGTCTCTACGTCTAATTGCACAGAGCGGTGACAGTTTCTCTCAAGGCACGTCTCTGAGACGGATGCACAGAAGGGCTACAGACCTTCAAAAATACGCCTCCATATTTAATGCACAAGATGGTGGCAAATTTCTGCAAGAGATTTGATTATATCTTCAAAAGCCGTAATTCTGGCTAAGACGTCCACATCAGCACTCTGGCACGGTACGTAGCGGCTTCTATGCCCATTCAGGATCTGTGCTCACTCGGCTGCTACACCCACTCAGTCTCTACGACCATTCGGCTTCAAACGCCCACTCAGTCTCTACGACCATTCGGCTTCTACGCCTACTCGGCTTCTATGCCCATTCGGCTTCTACGCCTACTCGGCTTCTATGCCTATTTGGCTTCTACGCCAGGGTGACAGTCATTTGGCTTCTACGCCAACCTCTTCTACACAAGGGATACCTACCTACGTGGCTTCTACGCCGTGATCTTCGCAGCAGATATACGCGTTTTGTCCCCTTAGTTGGACACGCGTCACATGCTCACTCAAAAGGTCATCTATACGCAGGCATTGGTTATTTTAACCGTTGTGTAAAAGGGTACTGTACTTTCCACTTCTCGATTTTTACACCGACGGAGTGGTCACTGTCACCAAAACTCTATAAATAGAGACCCCTATCAATGGGGAAAAAGGTCAAAAAACTTCAAACTTGAAGATCGAAGAAGGTCGAAACTTTGAAAGAAGGATCGAACAAGGTCGAACTTCCAAGAAAGATCGAACAAGAGGTCAAGAGAGAGAGAGAGAGAGAGAGAGAGAGAGAGAGAGAGAGAGAGAGTTCGGAGCTCAGGCAAAGAGTAGGGATCGACGACTTTGGCATCGCGCATCCACCCTCCTTTGCAACCTTCGAAGCTGCTACCTGTCTTCCACGGCACTTCTTCAACATCGTGTGGTCCAAGGGCTAAAGTGATCGACTGCAGATCAGACACCTATAGCAATTCATACCAAGATTAAATAAATTATACTCCCACATCCTCGTATATGATTAAATTGTACAAGTTTGTTTGTAAACCAAAGGGCACGGGTTTCGTATAAACCCCGTCATTGAAATACACTTTCATTCTTTCGTTTAATACCACAAACACTTATATGTCTCAATCATTCAAACAAGAAAACAGTAAACATAGAGCATATATGATAAAGCAATAAGGAGTCCCAAACGTTTTGTTAAAATATTTTGGTGACCAGTTGTACAAAATAAGAAGCTGACAGAGTATCAAAAGTACATGACAGTGATCAGCTGCAATCTGATTTAATACAATCATGTAAGGAGACTAATGTCCAGACGTGTCGGCTAACAGGTGTCGGTGGCTAAACGCCCAAAAGAAGTATATGTACAATGACGAACATGGAAGAAAAAAACCACTCGTTATGCTCTGCGACCATGTTCCTGGTATGCGCCATGAGTTGGGGGATAGCACGCTAGATCCTCGGGTGCTGGCTCAAAATCTGGCCATGCAAAACTAGTGAGGTTAGACCCCAAATAGCTAGTACCACAAAGGAAGCATAAAATAAAGAAACAAAAATCCAAGAAATAATTATATAATAATACATAGGTTCAGTGTCGTAACTTAGGTCCATGGCATACCATAGCGCAAAGCCCCAACCCTACAACCAAACAAGGACAAGGGTTGAACCATCACACTATGATACTACATCTCCCTAGGCTACTAACCGAATAATACAATCACAACCAAGTCCATTTTCTTATATCGGACAATCACTTGTACGACTTGCTATTTGTGGAGTCTGAGGTTATCTCAAAAATAATGCATAATAGGTATCCTCAGATCATGCCATTGTCGAACATTAGCTAACCGAGCCAAAAAGGAATATACAGGCACTTCATGATGCACCAGTTCCCCATAGGGCCACTGTGCTAAAATACGGTATAGCGATTCCAGTGCTCCTATAGGGAGATAATGGCTCAGCATTATTTATAATAGGTCAGATACTGCACTCCACTAAGGCAGATGATATACAGTATCTATGGTGGCCAGCCCACAGCGCACTTATAATAAATCTCTGTGGGAAGGTTCGTTGGCATGATCTCAGGGTACCGTTCCCTCCAAATGTTACTACCACTTTTTAGTTACCTAATTAGCCTTATATTGTGTCCGAAATCTCAAGGTGCGGTCACATGCGATTTATTTTAAGATGTCGTACAAAGTACGGGCACGCTAGGTACGAATCCATGAAAGTTCGGTCTGGATTCACTCGAACGTGTATGCAATATCCAGCCAATCAATATCCTAGCCACGCTTTGATAGTTGACTCGCATATCATGCTCGTGCTGGAAAAATAATATATATTTGTATTATCACCCGTTCAAGAATTTGGAGGCATTCTCGATGCACAACCCAAATATTGTCACCCCCATATTTCCAAATAAGGATATTTTAGTTTTTTTTTGCCTATATTTTTATTTTTAGTGATTAATAATTATTTAAAGTGTGCTAATAGTTATACTTATGCATTATGCTATTTATTTATAGTTAGTGGGCTAGTGTGTTATTTAGACTTGACATTAGTGAACCCATTAGTTAGTCATGATTCTCCCATTTAATTAGAGAGCAATGATTGGGAAAACTCTTCTTTTAATTATTAGAAACTCTCTTTAATTAAACCCCTTTTCTAGCTAAATCTTCATGACTAATTGTGAGGGCTTATTGGACATTTTATATTGCATTAGGGTTAGGAATAGTGGCTGGTCCTATTTCCAATATAAACACCCTCTTTCATTCATTAATAGCCTCCATCAAACCCTAATTTGCCTCCTCTAATTTCTCTCTCCATTTGAGAAGAAGAACCACCTTTTCCATTCCCAAATTGATCCCCAACCCTTTTCTATTTTCATCCCAAGGAGGCTTGAGATTGGATTAGCAAGGAGGAGGCATTGAAAGGAGGGAAGCTTGAAGGAGGTGTCCATTCTTGAGGATTGTGTCCACTAGTACCTTTGTATTGAGAATCCATCTCCTAATTGATAAAATATGAGATTAGCCTTTATATTTGCATCTAAATAGTGTAATGAGTCATTTTGAATACACCCATGCATTAGGTCTACCCATGGGGAGAAGCTTGGGCTTTATTTGACCCATTTGGAGACTTTTATATAGTATTTGGTGTCAATTTTGGTAGAAAACCGAGATTGGCACACCAAGTGTTTGTCAATGGTTAGATAGATCTAAATAGGTTTGTTTTTGTGTAGTGCGTCTAGCTACGTATCCATAATTGGATACGAGTAGGCCGTATCATGAGATTTTGTGATAGGGGATAATTTAGGATTTTTTTTCCGACACGGGTGCTGCACACATGTGGAATTGTGCCATGACAATTGGAATGATGTGTTAGCACTTAAAATATGTTCTAATTGCTATTTAGAACTTGTGGGTAGAATTTGGGTTGAGTTTGGATATGTTTGGGGTGCGTATCATGATCGTATCATGGCGTATCATGGGATGCACACCATGTGATTGTTGAAATGACAAGTTGGTCATTCTTGGCTTGATTCTCAGTTTTACTCTTAATTATATATTTGTATACTCATTAGAATAGGTATATATAAGTTTTAAGTGTATATATATATATATATATATATATATATATATATATATATATATATATATATATATATATATATATATATGCAAAGTTATATATATGGATGTCTGGATCTGAGTGTATATATATACTCGTGTGCGTGAGCCATGTGAAGTGACAGAAGTGAAGTAACTAAAATCTCTGTGTGGGTTTATGGCTGAGATAGTGAGGAGGAGTGATCAGTGACAATGCACACAGTGTGGGTGTTTACCTGTGTGTGAGAGTAGTGCATGTGCAGTGCATCAGTAAGTTAGAGGGGAATTGATCTCGGGGTTACAGGAGATGAAGTTGAGTTGCTTCTACTTATTATTGATGTTGGTGAAGTAACTACTGTGTGCAGCAAGGAGGAGCATAAGGAGGAGTGATGCAAGTAAATTAGATGCAAATTGATGAGAGCTCGGTCCAGGTAGTAGGGATAAGGGGGTCTTGTAATAGGAGATGATGACTGATGGTGTGGTATGTGTGTGTAGGTGTGTTAGTATTTTAGTGTTAGCCTAGAGTGTGAGCAAGTGATGAAGGATTCAGTGATTAGGAGACTTGTGTTCCAGTGAGGTCAGTGGTGTATGTGTGAGGTGAGAGTATATGTTAGCTTAGATATGGTGTATCCAAGTGTGCTAATCTGAGAGAAAATCTATAGTATCAGTGGAGTATCAGGGTTGAGTGTAGGAAGGAGAGGGGAAGTTGTGAATAAGGTTGGTGTTGTGGGTTAATGAATGTTGCAGACATGGGCAACAGTGCAACTGCTCGATTTAGGCATCGTCAATAAGAAGCAATTGTAATTTGCAGTAGCAGTACCACCGTATTTTAGAGCTCGAGCACAATAACAGGACTGGTGTGTGAGGATGTCGGTTACAGAGAAGAAGGGAGGGTGCAATGCAAGTGAAGAAAGGTATGAGCAACATTATCTGTTCCTACTGTTTTAGGGGTCAAGGGTGATTGGCTTTGGAAGAGGGACCTGGCAGTGACTTGAATGTGTAGTTAGTGGTGTGGGGGTTGGTTTGGAAGTGATATTTGTGTTAGAGGAGAAGGGAAAATGCCCAGTGCTCGGGTTTATAGAATTACAATGCACAGTTCATTGTAATGTAGTGTGCGGTAGTATCAAGTGTGGGGATTTCCAGATCTGTTTCAGACCTGGGAGCATCAACAACCTTAGTTCAACATCAATTGTAATAAATCAGAGCAGTAGCAGCAACATGAGACAATGGTCACAACAGCAGTAGCAAAAACTTGTGTTCAGATGAACTGAACACAAGGGAGAATGGGGGAAGGCTTGGTGCCAGGTCTGTTCAGACCGATACGGGGCAACACTAGCAGTAGCAGCAAAGTATTGCAGCAGTGGTGTACTGATGTGAAAGGAGAAGTCTAGGGTTGCCATATACAGCAGTTGTTGGGGGAGAAACTGTATTGCAGGCAGTGACAAAATGGGGAAGCCTGTGCATTCAGGATGAGATGTGTATACAAGGGTGTGTGATACTCTAGCTTGGTATCAGTGGTAGCAGTATGTAGTAGTGTGTGTTTAGTTAACTCATTGTGGGTATACATAGGTATGTCTATTGAGTGTAAGTGTGTGTTAAGTATTAGTATTGATAAGCTAGAGTTTAGGTTTGAGAGGTAGTATCAAGGTTGGTAAGGTATGAGCTCATAATATAAGTTATAGCTTAAACACTAAGGTATTGGTGTTAGCAGATAGCATATATGGATAGGGGTATTAGTGAAGGTATTGGTAATAGGTAGTAACTATATAGCTAAGGTAATTAGTGGGTGTAGGTATATGCCTAACCAAGTATGTAAGATAAGTGATTATAAGTAAGGTATTAGGTAATATGAATTATACTATGGTAACTTTAGATACTAGGTAATACTAGTATAATAAAAGTTTTATATATATAAGATACTTAGTAATATTATTAGTATAGCTAAAACCTTCAAGGTATGGACCTAGAAACCTAGGTATAGCCTAGTATCACCTAGTATTAGCTACTTTAGCCTTGTAATCACCCTAGAAACTAGTTTTGAACATAGAATCAAGGTATCAACCTAGTATCGACCTAGAGACCTAGTTTCAAGCTAGTTAAGCATATTTATGTTTCCAAAATACTGTTTTGACTTGTAATTCATATTTAGGTATTTGTGACACTGAGACAGATACGGTTTGATATTCATTGCTCTGGACCATAGACGAGTACATTATCTAATAGTTTTTATTATTTGATAATTACTATAATACAAGTATTTAGAAATGTTTACTTGATTCTGACACAGTGGTTACACGGACTGGTACTATATGGATCCTGTCAGGAGATGTCATCCCATTACCGTGTACTTTGGATACTCCTTCACATGTACTTTATCGTGTGCATCAGGTATTTTTTGTGCTCATATTCATTCGTATACATTCGTGTTCTTCATGTACTCATAGTATATTCGTATTCGTGACGTATCGTGATAGGATCCATGAGTATTGGTTGGGAGCAGGGGAAGTGCTAGAGATAGTTATGTTATCAAAATCTTGAACATTGTATTGCATCATGTAGACAACAGTCAGTCATACACCTCACGTGTGATTGTGTTACTCTGTAGACAATAACCAATCTTAAATGATTATGTTCTTATAGAGAATAGCCAATCTTAAATGATTTTGTTCCTTGTATACAATAGCCAATCATACTGATCATATGATTGTGTTATTGATCGTGTTAGTTGATCTTGATAACCCAAGCCGGTCATATATCTAACTAGTATTTCAAACACTTAGTGTAGTTACAGTTCTTCTCTATATTCTAGTTCATTGTCTTTATCCCATTTCATCATGATCAGGTATACTATATTGCTCTAGTTTACCTGTTTCTTTCTACCATATTATGACATATTGTTTCATTGTTTTCCGTCTTGTATTACATTCTCTATTTCTGTTTATAGTCATTATCAATTAAATTGAAACTGCTATTGGGTTGTACTTTGCTCCAATCCTAACTGAATATATTATTCAGATGATTGGTTAGAATAGATGTGTCCCACCTACTACGGGCCACAGGATGGCGATGCCGTTGAGATTACACCATAGAGCCTCTTGATACAGTACCACCAGTTGGAGAGTTTTAGATCATTCTTTATGTTGTATTTGATCTTATCTAGACTTTATGGCATGCACTAAAATTAAGATATTTGAGTTGAGATTAAACCATTACCATCCCCATCACCAGCATCAGCTCCATCTAACCCGACCCCGACTACCCCCAGTGATCACCGCCAACCACCCTGTGCCACCCTGACCACTGCCTTCCCCACGACCAGCGCCGCCTTCCCCATGACCCTATCCACCGTCCCCAGTCGCCAAGCCGCTGTTGCGACTACTGCAGTTGCTGTTGCTGCTGCTGCTGCCTTGCTCGCCGGCCGATGCCGGAGCGCCACCACTCGTCGGAGGACGGCCAGTTAACGAGCACAGACCCCCACGTTCTGCCTCGATTAGGTAAACCTTATTTTTCCTATTCCTTCCTGATTTGTTGTATAGTTGTGTCGTCGTGTCGTTGTGTCATAGTATCTTTTAAAGGACACAAACTAAAATATGTTAAAAACTCTTTGTGTGTGTGTGGTTGTTTAAATTACTAGATTAGTTAGAAATTAATAGATAATAATTATTCCAATCATATGACTTATATAAGGAACTTGTATTTCACCTAAAAACGTAGACATAGACTTGGTACACTTAACATGGAAAATAATGACGTGTAATTGAACAAGACGTAATGTAGTTTCGTAAAACCATAACTTAGTAGTTTATTGTCGTGAGGTACACGGTGACTGAGGACAGGGCACGCGTACATCTTAGCTACGTGCACACGCGCCACTGTAGTCGACCAGCCGTTATCTTGCGCCAGTACCTAAGAGCAGTGTCGTAGTTTTGTATATGTATTGCTTTAATGTCTGATGTTAGAATTTCTATATTATATTGTATGTTTAGGGTGACTGGACCAGCCAGGAGACACTGCAGGAGCAGGCTATTGGCATTCACAGCTTGAGGACCCAGGCAAGATACCTTGACATATTTACTGTCTAATTTAAATTATGTATATGTTGTATGATATCTTATTGCTTTATTTTATATGACTGTGCGCGTCCGAGATTGACTCGGATGCAGTCGACGGTTGCGTCGATGATTAGTGTACTTAGCCTAGTCACTAGCAGACTCACCCCATTAGGAGGATACTCTGGTATTTTTGAGACCTGACACTCTTACATGTAACACTGTGACAAATCTATATTGGGATACGGGTTCGCGTACTCGACTAGCTATCAGTGCGTGTGACATGCATCACGGTTAGTGCATAATTCATGATTTTGTATTAGTAGAGACTTGGCATATAGATACGTGGTATGCACGTCATATATTCGACTTGTATATATACATTGGGTGGAGAGGACAACTAGTAGGCGTATGGGAGACACACATTGGATTCCGTAGTATCCGGAGGAGCTATGGATCTAATGACTTCCTTTATTGCAGACACCGCGCTCTTCAGAGTGATACGGACGTATATATATTATAGATACCTCATTCTTAGGAATGATGGACGTTACAGATACCACGCTCTTCGGAGGGTTGGACGTTATGCCTACGCCTACCCATACGTACCAAAGTTGTTCTCATATTGCATTCACTTAGATGGTTAGCACACCCTTTATTGTATTTATTTTATTCAGTATTTATATGTATGGCATGCTTCTATGTATCTTATTACGTCGCTCTGAGGACCTGGTACCTTTCCAGATTTGGACGAGGCATATTACCCCTCAGTATACGGCCTAGGACAGGAGATGAGGTACGCTACCGCGGAGGAGCTATAGGTGCTACCGTCAGAGTTTTCGTGATCAGTTGGTAGGCCTTCTGCCTAGGATTGGGAGAATCATTATCTAGTCAGCCGATGCCCTAGTCATTACTCTTTTATCTCTCATTCAGTACTTTTATTTTGTCATAGTAGTGGGTTTGTCCCAACCAAACATTCTTGGTTGTACTATGATATTTTGAGACTGGCGTTTATCTTCCAGTATTTATGCTAGTACTTTCTTGCTGTTTATATTGTGGATGAGATTAGATTACCTGTTGTTGATTGATATGAGACATGTTAGTATTTTGGACAGCGTAGCACACTTCGTTAGGATCCATTAAATTAGGATATCCTCGGAGACGTGACAGCTGGCTATTGCCACGTGGCCTGGTTCCGTATATTTTTGGGACTAGGGCGTGATATAGTTTTATTGGTGGCCCATGCAGGTCGACTTATTCGCTTGTGGTATGGTAACATGTCCAGCGAGCCTACAATAGGATAGAAATTACTAGGTCTCATCCACTTTGATTACGTCTTTGAACTTCCTTTGTATTACTTCTAAATATCTACATCCTGTTTGCTTTATTCCGTACTCTTTTAATGAAGTCCTATCTCTTGCAGCAAGATGAACTTGTGTCACTACCACATTTTTAGGAAAGGGTATTTTAGTCTTTTCCTATTTAATTAAATATTGTACATGGTAAATAATTATTTGTTATATTATTTAATTATTGTTAGATATTATTTAATTATTTTGGACTTATATTAGTGGACCCAACTAGTTTAAATTGGACCCATGGACCAACATGAATTAATTAGTTAGACTTGGCCCATTTAGAAAAGCCTATTATTAAGGAGATGGATTAAATTAATTAAATGATTAGACTAGAAGCTTCCTTCCTTAATTATTTCTTCATGAGAGGCCCCAAGGGGTACATTGGATATTTTATAATTGCTTGGGGAAGGGGGCATGGCCGGCCTATATTAGAGGGGGAAAATTTCTCTCTCCTCTTATTCTCATTCCAAATCTAGATCTAGAATTCCCCACTCCCAAATTCCTTTCATTCCCATTCCAATTCTCCACCAAATTCATTCCAAATTCCTTCCCAATTCACCATTAGAAAGTTGAGAAGCAAGGATCTAGAATGAGGAAGCAAGGATCTACAAAGAGGAGCAAGGATCTATAATTTGGAAGCAAGTTCATCTCAATTGGTGGTTTCATTGGGAATCCATCTCCCAATAGGTATAATTCAGTTTTTCCTATTAAAATAGCTTCTAAATCTGAGATTTAATCATGTAAAACCAACCCATATGTATGTACTACCCATAGGACTTGATTTTGTGTTCATAGGAGACCCATGGCGAAAGTTATGGTGCTTTTTGTGTCAATTTTGATGGAATTCCGAATTTACATTTTGTTGTGTGTGTCAATTCATCCTATAGATCAATTGGGCATGTGCTTATCAATTTAGGGCTAGTGTCGTATCCACAATTGGGTACATGTAGTTCGTATCCCAACAATTTGGTGATATGTATCGTTTTGGGGGTTTTTCCTCCGACACGGGACTTTGTACATGTCGTATTTTGACACGGACACATAGATCTACTTTTGACACTTTGATTTGTTCATAAATATTATTTGTGACTTATTTGTGTCCTTCGGGGTGCAATTGGTTGTGTGTTGGACTCGTGTCGCATGCGTATCCTAGATCTAGTGGGATACGGTGTGATACTCTCCAATTGTGTGTGTTTTTGTATAGATCTAATTATTTATGCTTAAATTTTTGTATTATAGTTAGTAAATATATATTGATGTTATATATTTATTTTTAGTGTATTTATTATAGTATTTATTGTAGCATAGATCTATATATTTTTATGTGTACTAAAATGATGTATAAATATATATGTAGCTTTCTTTACATGCATTTATATATATATTACAACTTATGTTAATAAAATAAATTATATATAAATGTTTTATAAAATATATTTATGTGTTTAAATGAGTAATTATATTAATTATAATTATTATGTAATTATTTGTATATTAATGAATATATTTTATGTGTGCTTCTAGCCATGTAAAATATGTATACATGCAATGTGTTTTGTAACTATTAGTATTTAATTGTGTAGGTTTATGTATATATATATAGGTATATATATTTATTTAATTGTTATATATATATATATTGATTTATATTTATTAATATATATAGTTATATATTAATTATTTGTTTTTGCGACAGTGGCATTTAATGACAATTGTTGTCATTAAAACAGCAGCCGCTGTAACAGTGTTTCGGCATTAATGACAGATCTGTCATTAATGCTGCGGGCGGGTTTGAGCGGCAGTTCTTCAGCGATGGTTTTCTGTGACAGTTTGAACTGTCATCAAACTGTGACAGCAGTGGGTTATATATATAGCGTTTTGGCGACAGTTTTTCTGTGACAGTCGGGACTGTCACTATAAGTCTGTTTATTGAAATTTGTATTTTAGCACACTGTTTTCAGTGACATTTGGACAGATTTAATTTATATATTATATATTATAATTGTATATATATATGTATATATATATATGTGCTTATTGTGAAGTATAATACTATCATTGATATATTATTTTAATTGTATAAAATATTGGTTTGTATATATATTATATTAGAGTATATATTATATGTATCTTAAGCATACATTGTGTGGGTACCAAGATGGTTCAAAACCATGGTTCCAAATTAGTTAATTTATTATTCTATATTATTATTTATATAGATGTTTTGTGAGGATTGACCTTGGTTTGACCATAATTGACTTTAGAGTTGACCATAGTTGACTTTTGACTTAGGATTGACTTATTGACCTAGAAGTGGACTAGTTTAACTTGTTCTCTTTTTGAGACCTTGTATTGATGTTGTATTCCATATCTAGGTCTTTGAGGCACCGAGTCAGACATCTGTGAGACTATTCATTGGACTTCAGGCGAGTACATTCTCTGATAGTTTCTCATTTATGATATCCTCTATGTTCATTGTATCTAGTGTAGATATCCATGTTCTCTCGACACTATGGTTACACGGATTGCTATATCCAGATCTCGTCATGAGATGTTATTCCTTGGTATATGGTATATATGGTGCAAGTATTGTTTAATTGGTTATCTTGTATATATGCAGACACCGATTCTCGGGAAGACTAGTTATCTTCTTGGGGAATCTAGTGCCATAACATACCGTGGTTGGATCTATTATACCAGTCGGGGGTGGGGAGTTTTAGTATAGATATGTGATCAATATCCCTATTAAATAAAGTACTGTTTACTGAATAGTGTTGATCATACACAGCACGTATGATTAGCCAGGCCGTATTGCATCTTGCCCAAGCCGATCACATGTTAAGCTAGTACTCACACACTTAGTCATTAGTATTATTGTTCCATCGGCATATTGTTCATTATTGTATTTCTTTTCAGTATTTTCTTATTGTCTATATATCTTTTGTATCTATTTGTGCATCTTGTTTATCCACAACTATTTACTGTTACATAGTTTTTATCATTAATAAGAACTGCTGTTAGAGATGTACTCTGCTCCTTTCCTGACTGGATATATTTTTCCAGATGATACTGAGGAGTGGTACCCTACCTTTTATGGACCCCAGGATATTGCGGATTTAGATTCTGAGACCCTGGCTCAAGAGGGACTTATCCCAACTGAGACAGTTGACCCAGGAGTTGTAGCTTAGTAGTATATTCTTTTGTACTGGATTTATCTCCAGCTTATTTTGTTACTCTTCAGACTCATTGATGTATTATTTTAAACTCATGCGTTGTATTGTGACTATTCTATTCTTTATCTGATTCGTGCTCATTTCTATCTTAGTTCTGTGATTGAGTATACTATCATTATTGGTGGTTCGGTAGGTTGAGCCGATTTGCAGAGTACTTGGTGAGGGAGCCGGGGGTTCGAGCCATTCGTTTCCGAGAGGGTCTAAACTGGGAAGTAAAGATTCTCATTCCATCTTTTTATGAGACATACTCGGAGATACTTGCGGAGGCACGCAAGGTTGAGCGGGATCTGGGTTTGAAGACCAAGAGAGACCGTGATTCTTTTCTGGGGGCCAACGGCAGTGCAGTATCTGCCAAACATCCTCATTTCCAGTCCAGACCTTTCCAGCAGCCACATCAGAACCAGACTCCAGCTAGAGCACCTTTTCACCAGGCACCTTAGCAGCAGAGATAGTTACAGCAAGTGTCACGACCCGATTCCGTAGAATCGTTTGAGGCGTCCCCCGAATCGTGACCGCTGTGCGGACCTGGAGTTGCGCCCGCACAAGGCTTTAAAGATTTGCATAGCAAGCACATATTCAGAGTACTCAGATAAATTGAAACACAGATTTAAAACATAGAAAAGTTCTCTTTATTGATAATGAACATCTATTACAAACTCTTGAACGAGTTAGCTAATAAACCGAGCGGCTTACAAAAGAGATGACTCAAAATGAGATAACAGTCCTATACATTACATCCCTTTATAAACTCAAAACGATAAAGACCTCCAGGCTGGAGGACGGCTTTGCCACGGAGCTGCATTTGTGTATGAAGAGTTGCAGCTTCTGGCTTCAAAATGCTTCGAGGGCGCGGTGAAGATGCGCCAACAGTTGGATTGGATCGGGTAGACGACTTTGGCTTCTCGCTCGGTTTGCCTTGGTGCGGAGAACCTGTTTCAACGAGGGTCAGCATATCGAAATATGCTGGTGAAGGCGAGCTAGCCGAACTATACCAATCAACACGTTGTTTAGTGAAGCATGCATATTTTTGTGGGTTTCTATCTTGCCTTAGTTCATTTACAAGTAAGCAGCATATAGAATTTACTGAAATAAACTAGCCATCGTTCGGTGGATTTTACCTGCCCGTCTGAATGACCTGCACAATACTTACCTTGCCTTTCCTGCCACGAAGACACAAGTTAGTTGCAACAGGTTTAAATATACAGAGGATCACTGGCATAATACCACGAAGGACAATTTATAATCTCAGGACGGAAGGGTGTGCAATGCGGGTGGCGAGCCCTCGTTGCACGCCTCAATCCGACGATACAGACGACTATACAGACGTTCCGTCCGGATCGGATCGGTCCCAGTGCCCTGGCAACCGTCCGCAGGAACCAGAAACCTTGTGCACAAGTTGTCCATGATCGGACGTTATTAACAGATTTAGCAGATTATGCAGATGAGGCAACACAAGCACAGACAAGCAGAATTTATATAATTTATATTGTAGAGCCTCACTGAATATTTATTTGCATACAAGATGTGATCCATAGTTAGCACGATTTATGGAACATTTATAAACGAACTAGCATGCAATATGATAACCGTTCAGAAGTTTAGTTGACAAGCAATGAACCAAGTCTATTCTCTTTTATCTTGGTTTCTTTTATTATTACTTGGTATCGTTTGATCGGGGCAAGGGAGTGAAGCTTGGAAGTAGGGCTAGCTAATCGGGTTAGTAGCCACTCACTTAGAAGTTGGAAAGAAGAAGGAAAGAGGCGCTTCACGACTCCGCTCGCAAGCCGCCTACTGCTCGTTCACCTGCACACGAACAGCTCGATTAATACTTCTTTCTCTCTTTCCAATCTCGAAATAGAAGTGCAAGTCAATGAACGAAAGTAATAAAAATCATCGAAACCGTTCAAGGAAAATAAGCAAATCCCAAAACCAACTCAAAGCACGAAAGCAACAAGCAACATCGAAAACCGAGGCAATAAAAGATAGCAGCGGAGAGGTCCCTCCTGACTCTGCCGCTAAGCCGATCCTTGGGGCGCAGTCCACTGAATATGGGAATCGATTCCGAAGAAATAAATCCATAACGAGGACGAGTTCTTAATTCAATCTATCCCGATCGAACGATACCGTTTGTGTTTCTTAGCCGCGCTCCCCGCACCGGAGGAACATGGCGCTACAGCAAGCTCCATGCAACTACTGCAAGAAGCCCGGCCACATCTGGGAAGGTTGCAGGAAGAGGCTAGGAGTTTGTTTGTATTGCGGTACTAAAGGGCATCAATCGAATGAGTGTCCTCGTCGTGTAATTCAGGGAGCAGCTCCAGCTCCGAGGACACAGACGAGACCACCTGCAGCACAACCGAGGGGACCGCTTTCGACACAGCAGCAGCGTTTTGTCCAGCATCAACAGCAGGGAGGTGCTCGACAGGGACGAGCGTTTGCTATGACCGTCGAAGAGGAGGAACCCACCGGAGATGTCATTGCAGGTTCTATTCTTCTTGATTCTATTTCAACTTTAGCTTTGTTTGATAGTGGTGCTTCCCATAGTTTTGTATCTGTTTCTTTTGCTCTAAAGCATGGTTTGGTAGTTAAGTCTTTGCTTAGGACTTGCAAGATCATGACCGGGGGAGGCATTATCCTGGTTAATGATATTTGCAAGGACCGGAGAGTTACTCTGGGAGGCCGGAAGTTGAGTGCGTGTCTACTTGTAATGCCACTTCCGAGCTACGACATTATACTCGGGATGGATTGGTTGAGTAGGCACCGTGCTAGCATAGATTGTAGAGGAGGTAGAGTTTTGTTTGGTCCGCCAGGAGAGCCAGAGTTTGAATTTGCTAGAGGAGCTGCAGAGCAGGGAGGAGGCATTATTTGTGGAGATATGGTGGAAGACAAGGAGTTGCCGCATCCGTTGATAGCAGAGTTCTTGGATGTGTTTCCTGAGGAATTGCCAGAATTGCCGCCAGATCGAGATATTAAATTTTCTATAGACTTGGTGCCAGGTGCAGAACCAATTTTGCAGCATGTCTATAGAGTAAACAACAACGAGCTAGTCGAGTTGAAGAAGCAGGTGGACGAATTACAGGATAAGGGGTTTATCAGATCGAGTTCTTCACCATGGGGAGCCCCGGTATTGTTTGTACCGAAGAATGATGGATCGGTGCGCATGTGCATTGATTATAGGGCTTTGAATAATCTCACAATCAAGAATAAGTATCATTTGCCACGGATTGATGATCTGTTTGATCAGTTGTAAACTCACTCACCCAAAATAGGTATTTTGTGTATATTTTATATTATTATATTTATTATATATGTTGAATTTATTTAGAATATGCTCTTAGTTAATTAGAAAATAAATTTCTTGATATATTTACTTAAATAAATATTCATTTAGAATTATTTTAGGCTATTTTAGATTTTTGGAGATTTTTCTAGAATTTTTTTGGTAATTAAAACTTAGAAAACATAAATTTCTAGGACTTCTATGATTTACTATACGACCATACTTGCATGTCGTTCCTACCAAATATTTATTTTAGTTTAAAATATTTAATTATATTTTTTTGTAATTTATTTAGAATTTTAAGAAATTTATTTAGATTTTAAAATTATTTAGGATTTATTTGGAAATATATAGTCTTAATATTAGATATATACTAATTTAGTGTAAATAGATATTAATAAGATTTTATAAATTATTTGTATTATCTTTAATTATATTTAAGATTATAAATTATTGAGATAAATTCAAACTCTATTTTAAATTAATTCAAATCCTGAACCTACCAGGAAATCAACTTCATGCATATCCTATCCTTATTTAAATTCATCATAATCCTATCCAAATTAACCAATCCTATTCTTATTTAATTAAGTAGTGTCCACCATTATATATACCTCATCCTTCATATTTTTCTTTCCCAAATTCCTCTCTTTTTCGTCCAAAAAAAAATATATTCAAAATTCGTCATAAATTCAGCCACATTTTCTACTAGTTATGACGAATTAAAAAGACGATATCTCCTAGCTCCGGACTCCAAACATGCTCCAGTTTTTTTTGTTACAACGATAATGAGGTTAGCTTTCTGATAATATAAATTGTTTTTCTAAATTATTAGTATTAAATTCTGGAAAATTCGTAGAGCACAGTATGTCCAAAAATAGACGTGTTTCGATGTTTTCGCGATTCTGGGAGAACCAGGAATCAGAATCATGAACCGTTTAAAGTTTCGGAAATATAATGTCAAGATCATCGACATATATTTTTCCCAGAATTTATTTCGAAGTATTTATATACTGTTAATTCTGTAGAACTTCTAGGTTAGAATTTAACCATCGGTGCACAATACAAAATTTGTATGTGCCATAATTCCCAAACGAATTTGAATTCAGACGAGCCATAAATTCCAGTATATTTTTTATGCTGAAATCTACAAGAAATCATACATGAAAGTCGAGTTTGTATCGGTTGACTTTTTGGTCAACAGATCGCCTCGATTTGCGTGCCATGAGTCTCGAGTTGATAAAATTCAGTTTCTTTGGACAAAATTTAGGAATTAACATAAAAATTAGAATAATAAGATTAAAATAGGATTTTAGAATAATTATTCCAGAATTAAATAAATTAAAATAAATTAATGGTTATATTATTATATAGTTATATGAATATATATGTAAGTAAATGCTAATTGATAATTATGACTAAATATTCAGACTGTATGACCCTAGGATATCGTGGACTATCCCATACTTATCTTGACCATGTTGACCCTAAGAACTTGTGAATTTGTCTGCCTTGCGTACACTAACGTACCGGCATAGACACCTGTCAATTGACTGACTGATTTCGTACAGTACTTGAAGACGCGACACCCGCGTAATTCATTGCGTAATTGACCGTGTTAGATGACTAGTGTTACCCCTAGTATACCCCCTGATTCCAGTGTAAATATGGTTGAGTATGTGCTAGTGTAATGACTAATGATTCTATTATATTATATTTATGTGTACATAGGATATTGGATTGTTCTGCGCGATTTCTGGAGCAGGTTATTAGTACATTGCAGCTTCCTTGCCAGGCAAGTATACCTTGCCATTGTACTGTTATTTATACTCCATATGTTGCATGCATCTTTATTTTCTGTCCTTAGTTCATATATTTTAACTGTTATACAAAATGCGCGCGACGGTGTTGTCGCGTTATATTTTTATTTATGTATTATATTGACCTTGTTCATGAGACTACCCCATTATCATGTAGCACCATTAGATTTCATTTGACTGTGACACATATTTTTACACGAGTGGTGAGTCTCATATAGATCACGGACGCACGTATTGACTGATCATCGGTACGTGTGGGACGTGCGTTAGGAATAACTGCTGTTTGAAACTTTACATGCTAGAAGACTTAGCAGTTATTAGAGGTCTATGGACATAGTCTATTGTAGTACGGTGGTCCCATCCTTGTCCTTGTCTGGTTGCAGGATTGGGCTAGGTACTAAGAATAGGCTATGGACCAATTCGTGTCATGGATGTGACATGCTTAGAGCATGGGGTGGGGAGAACAACAAGTACCGCATTTGAGCTCCTTTACACTTTTTCTATTGTGCGCCCGGATTCTCCGCTAGAGATACGGGTGTTGATGACCACTATATATTATATTATTATCAGGCGGGCCTCCGGCGTTCGAAAGTCGTCGTGCCTTTGTAGGCCCCTGGATCTCCAATAGAGAACCATGCCAAATCTCAGGTTTTCAGCCAGATAGCTCACTTGTGGGGAAAGTTGTTATTAACTGCATTCACTTTAGACGGTTAGGCGACCCATTGGATATTTATTTCAGTACTTTATTGGCATGTGTTTAAGTATACTTGTTATGTCCCTCTGAGGACCTGGTCCGCTGCCAGGTGTACCTGTTCTTGAGTATTTGCAGGAGCGCAGATTGGAAGGATATAGAAGCTTCGTGGATGTCTTCCCTTCGAGCCGTGATTGGTAGCTGGTACTTATATTGTTTGAGTGAGTTGTACTTATATTGTATTTACTTTTCCCATTTGAGTTGGTAGTGGATTTGTTTCCACCCAACTATTATCTTTAGATCCTTCTTATTGAGATCTAGTTTCATAGATACTGGTTATTTCTTTCTATATGATTTTGGTGGATGAGATTTAGATTTTCCCCTGTGACTAGTATTACATTTTTACCACTTGTGGATTTGATATTCATAATACAGCGTACGTATGGATTTGGTTTCCATATATTGGAGTTGCCATATCCATGCGGCTGGCATGCTTACGTGTCCTAGTCCTACGTATTTTTGGGACCGGGGCGTGACATATTTTTGTGGTGGCCCATGCAGGTCAAGAGCATATTGTCTCGGTTACGTTATTGTACCGAACAAGCCTGCACCTAGGACTAGAATATAGGATCTCATCCACAACTGACCCTGATTCATCTTCCTCCTCTCTGTTCTATTTTGATCAAATGCATCATGCTTGATTCTTGTGCTTCCCTAATAGTTCTTTAAGTATAACCTCCTCCTAGAATATAGAAGTTCCTGTTGTTAGATGATAATTAGAGTAGCACACCTATTTAGAATACAACAAGATTATAGATACACCACTAAGCTTAGAATATCTAGCGAACCCTAGAATCCCTTATCCCTATAATTGGTTTACCATTACCCCGGATGTAATATGAGGACTTGAGAGTAGTATAGACACTACTAGAGTTAGTTAGAAGGTTACCATAATGTTGCCCCTAGCATTGAGGAACCCATAGAAAACCAAAAACTTAATATTTGGACTGAACCTAACCTTCATAGTTAGATGATATTGGAACTATAAACTTATATCATTATCTTGTTATTTGTAGACAGCACCCTAGGAAGCCTAGAGGAATGTAATCAACACTTCTCCCTTGATCATACCCCGAACATAGCAACCAACACCCCACTCCCCTTAGAGAACCATGATGCTATCTAGAGCCCTCTATCTTTATTTTATATATTGTTCCCTGCGACCATAGCACTCGCTATTTTGCGACGGCTAATTACGTTTCTTCTCTTCATCTTTCAACTCGTGCCATCTGACACTTCGGATAGTAGGCCAAGTAATTATTCTTTGTTAAGGGCTCATAGTTTGCTAGGATTATAGTTGTAGCCTTGAATGTAAAATTTTTTTATGCTTGGTAGTTAGAACTTGATAAGTTTAAGTTGTTTTGTAGATTGTGACAGATGATTAACCCTTAGTTTTAAATCATGTAACATGTACCCCACCTCAATGTAGGCTATATCCTCTTTCCCCTCTGACGGCCAGTAACTCTTCTATCCTTACTATTGACACTTGCTCTATAAGTGCTATGACTAAGACTTAGGATGACCATTACCTACATAAAAAGGATACCCTAATCAATACCAAGATCTTTCCTCATATACCCTAATAAGAGTTTTTGTTCTATGTACATGTGCAAGGTTATTTTTGTAGGATCCTCTTAAGGCTGTCACAGTACTAGTTTAATTATTTTAAGTTGGGTAGTATACCTCACCACCTGGTATCATATAGCCCTTGTGAATCCATTGATGAAGTGTAACTGAATGACATTAATTGTATGCTAACATAAGATGATAGTGTTTATTCAGACTATAGAACTTAGAGGCTCACACCCCTATTTTGTCGACTATCGACTTAGACAAGGAATTAATATGATAACTGTAGAGATTGTAGAGTCTTTTGTTATTGTTGCTTATGTTGTTTTATTTTTGCAACTTGAATTATTTGTGACTTCTCTCATCATAATCCAGCGTTATATTTTCTGTGCTACCTCGAATTATGCTGCTATTATAGCCTAGTCTTTGCAAGCTTATTTTTATCGAGCTTGATCATGAGACATGTATTATTGGGGACGCCTGCTGATGCAATTGTCTAATCAGAATTAGTGTATTACGGTCTGGACAACCTTAGTACATTTGGTTCGCCCTTCGTAACGCTACTTTACGTGGATTGAGATATGTAGTGATTAGTAGACGAATATACTTGCCCTAGGCATGTCTGACATATCGTATCAGTTACATAATTGTACTAATACGAGCAGGCAAACAAAGGATTAACAAAATAGAATTTTAATCCACAACTGCTTTGACAATTCCCAATTGAATTCTTTAAACGCCTTGATCCCAATACTTCTATTCTATTACGCTGCCCTTGAACTCTTTATTATTGATCTTCGTCTTCCCTTATTTCGGAAAGACGAAACCTCGTGCTGGGTATAAAGTTTGATACACAGAGAGTACTAGATATACCCTATAGGCCGATCACATACTTGAGGATTATTCTTTCGTAATTAAGGACATATCATATGTGATATGATCGGCGTTGAAGTTTCGAGGATTGAACGACATGAGTAAATAAATTAAGGGATATTTTCTTAAGGTATATAGCCTTAAGTGATAGGTGGATAAATTCTAAGTTGGGTAGTAGTGCATTGTCAACTCGGGAGAAATTTCTTTAGATTATGATCGAGTAAGACTAGATTGGGAGAGGTTCAAGCCATTGTAATTTTGAGAAATTTAGAAGGATGATTAAGATAATGAGGATTTAATGAATTTTAAAAATCTTGATATTGAGGACCCAATATTTATACTTTGAGCACATGATTTAAATTTTGAATATTGAAGGATGAATCATCGATTTAAATTTTGAGGATAAATATATAATTTTAGACTTGAACAATTGGTTAATTAGATTTAAATTTTACAATTTGATGATTTGAATTAAAAGTTTAATTTTGATTGTTGGGTCACCTATTTAAAATATTGAGGATGTAAATTGAGTTTAAATATTCGAATAGTACAAAATTCTTAAGTTAAGAATAGGAATAAGATTTGATTAGAATTGTTTATTGTTCAAAGTCTAGAGGAGATTATGATAGTTAAAAATTATGATATAAATTTTGATGTGGGATGTCATATAGACTTGAGTCAGATTTGGATGTTGATTATTTAAAAATCGAGAAGAGATTACGACAGGTTGAATTTTGATTTAAACAGTGGTTATATTAATTTTGAAGTGATCGCGATAGATTCGAATAGATTTTGTTATTTAAATCTTTGGAAGAGATTGCGATTGACATACCTTATGTACGAATGTGAAAGATTTAACAAATTATGTCTTATTTTAATTTCGAGGACGAAATTTTAAGTTGTGTAGATTGTAAACTCCCTCACCCAAAATAGGTATTTTGTGTATATTTTATATTATTATATTTATTATACATGTTGAATTTATTTAGAATATGCTCTTAGTTAATTAGAAAATAAATTTCTTGATATATTTACTTATATAAATATTCATTTAGAATTATTTTAGGCTATTTTAGATTTTTGGAGATTTTTCTAGAATTTTTTTGGTAATTAAAACTTAGAAAACATAAATTTCTAGGACTTCTATGATTTACTATACGACCATACTTGTATGTCGTTCCTACCAAATATTTATTTTAGTTTAAAATATTTAATTATATTTTTTTGTAATTTATTTAGAATTTTAAGAAATTTATTTAGATTTTAAAATTATTTAGAATTTATTTGGAAATATATAGTCTTAATATTAGATATATACTAATTTAGTGTTAATAGATATTAATAAGATTTTATAAATTATTTGTATTATCTTTAATTATATTTAAGATTATAAATTATTGAGATAAATTCAAACTCTATTTTAAATTAATTCAAATCCTGAACCTACTAGGAAATCAACTTCATGCATATCCTATCCTTATTTAAATTCATCATAATCCTATCCAAATTAACCAATCCTATTTTTATTTAATTAAGTAGTGTCCACCATTATATATACCTCATCCTTCATATTTTTCTTTCCCAAATTCCTCTCTTTTTCGTCCAAAAAAAATATATTCAAAATTCGTCATAAATTCAGCCACATTTTCTACTAGTTATGACGAATTAAAAAGACGATATCTCCTAGCTCCGGACTCCAAACACGCTCCAGCTTTTTTTGTTAGAACCATAATGAGGTTAGCTTTCTGATAATATAAATTGTTTTTCTAAATTATTAGTATTAAATTCTGGAAAATTTGTAGAGCACAGCATGTCCAAAAATAGACGTGTTTCGATGTTTTCGCGATTTCGGGAGAACCAGGAATCAGAATCACCAACCGTTTAAAGTTTCGGAAATCTAATGTCGAGATCATCGACATATATTTTTATCAGAATTTATTTCGAAGTATTTACATACTGTTAATTCTGTAGAACTTCTAGGTTAGAATTTAACCATCGGTGCACAATACAAAATTTGTATGTGCCATAATTCCCAAACGAATTTGAATTCAGACGAGCCGTAAATTCTAGTATATTTTTTATGCTGAAATCTACAGGAAATCATGCATGCAAGTCGAGTTTGTATCGGTTGACTTTTTGGTCAACAGATCGCCTCGATTTGCGTGCCATGAGTCTCGAGTTGATAAAATTCAGTTTCTTTGGACAAAATTTAGGAATTAACATAAAAATTAGAATAATAAGATTAAAATAGGATTTTAGAGTAATTATTCCAGAATTAAATAAATTAAAATAAATTAATGGTTATATTATTATATAGTTATATGAATATATATGTAAGTAAATGCTAATTGATAATTATGACTAAATATTCAGACTGTATGACCCTAGGATATCGTGGACTATCCCATACTTACCTTGACCATGTTGACCCTAAGAACTTATAAATTTGTCTGCCTTGCGTACACTAACGTACCGGCATAGACACCTGTTAGTTGACTGACTGATTTCGTACAGTACTTGAAGACGCGACACCCGCGTAATTCAATGCGTAATTGACCGTGTTAGATGACTAGTGTTACCCCTAGTATACCCCCTGATTCCAGTGTAAATATGGTTGAGTATGTGCTAGTGTAATGACTAATGATTCTATTATATTATATTTATGTGTACATAGGATATTGGATTGTTCTACGCGATTTCTGGAGCAGGTTATTGGTACATTATAGCTTCCTTGCCAGACAAGTATATCTTGCCATTGTACTGTTATTTATACTCCATATGTTGCATGCATCTTTATTTTCTGTCCTTAGTTCATATATTTTAACTGTTATACAAAATGCGTGCGACGGTGTTGTCGCGTTATGTTTTTATTTATGTATTGCATTGACCTTGTTCATGAGACTACCCTATTATCATGTAGCACCATTAGATTTCATTTGACTGTGACATATATTTTTACACGAGTGGTGAGTCTCATATAGATCACGGACGCACGTATTGACTGATCATCGGTACGTGTGAGACGTGCGTTAGGAATAACTGCTGTTAAAAACTTTGCATGCTAGAAGACTTAGCAGTTATTAGAGGTCTATGGACATAGTCTATTGTAGTACGGTGGTCCCATCCTTGTCCTTGTCTGGTTGCAGGATTGGGCTAGGTACTAAGAATAGGCTATGGACCAATTCGTGTCATGGATGTGACATGCTTAGAGCATGGGGTGGGGAGAACAACAAGTACCGCATTTGAGCTCCTTTACACTTTTTCTATTGTGCGCCCGGATTCTCCGCTGGAGATACGGGTGGTGATGACCACTATATATTATATTATTATCAGGCGGGCCTCCGGCGTTCGAAAGTCGTCGTGCCTTTGTAGGCCGCTGGATCTACAATAGAGAACCATGCCAAATCCCAGGTTTTCAGCCAGATAGTTCACTTGTGGGGAAAGTTGTTCTTAACTGCATTCACTTTAGACGGTTAGGCGACCCATTGGATATTTATTTCAGTACTTTATTGGCATGTGTTTAAGTATACTTGTTATGTCCCTCTGAGGACCTGGTCCGCTGCCAGGTGTACCTGTTCTTGAGTATTTGCAGGAGCGCAGATTGGAAGGATATAGAAGCTTCGTGGATGTCTTCCCTTCGAGTCGTGATTGGTAGCTGGTACTTATATTGTTTGAGTGAGTTGTACTTATATTGTATTTACTTTTCCCATTTGAGTTGGTAGTGGATTTGTTTCCACCCAACTATTATCTTTAGATCCTTCTTATTGAGATCTAGTTTCATAGATACTGGTTATTTCTTTCTATATGATTTTGGTGGATGAGATTTAGATTTTCCCCTGTGACTAGTATTACATTTTTACCACTTGTGGATTTGATATTCATAATACAGCGTACGTATGGATTTGGTTTCCATATATTGGAGTTGCCATATCCATGCGGCTGGCATGCTTATGTGTCCTAGTCCTACGTATTTTTGGGACTGGGGCGTGACATATTTTTGTGGTGGCCCATGCAGGTCAAGAGCATATTGTCTCGGTTACGTTATTGTACCGAACAAGCCTGCACCTAGGACTAGAATATAGGATCTCATCCACAACTGACCCTGATTCATCTTCCTCCTCTCTGTTCTATTTTGATCAAATGCATCATGCTTGATTCTTGTGCTTCCCTAATAGTTCTTTAAGTATAACCTCCTCCTAGAATATAGAAGTTCCTGTTGTTAGATGATAATTAGAGTAGCACACCTATTTAGAATACAACGAGATTATAGATACACCACTAAGCTTAGAATATCTAGCGAACCTTAGAATCCCTTATCCCTATAATTGGTTTACCATTACCCCGGATGTAATATGAGGACTTGAGAGTAGTATAGACACTACTAGAGTTAGTTAGAAGGTTACCATAATGTTGCCCCTAGCATTGAGGAACCCATAGAAAACCAAAAACTTAATATTTGGACTGAACCTAACCTTCATAGTTAGATGATATTGGAACTATAAACTTATATCATTATCTTGTTATTAGTAGACAGCACCCTAGGAAGCCTAGAGGAATGTAATCAACACTTCTCCCTTGATCATACCCCGAACATAGCAACCAACACCCCACTCCCCTTAGAGAACCATGATGCTATCTAGAGCCCTCTATCTTTATTTTATATATTGTTCCCTGCGACCATAGCACTCGCTATTTTGCGACGGCTAATTACGTTTCTTCTCTTTATCTTTCAACTCGTGCCATCTGACACTTCGGATAGTAGGCCAAGTAATTATTCTTTGTTAAGGGCTCATAGTTTGCGAAAAAGATTTCAGCAGTAGAATTTTGGAAGACTCCGAAGAAGATTTCAGTGGATCCGTTGTGACTGGTGATGGTATGTTGTGACTGGTGATGGTATTTCAGTGGATCCGAAGAAAATTTCAGCAGTGGAATTTTGGAAGACTCCGAGTTCAGTAGCAGAGATCAGAAGTTTCTTGGGATTGGCAGGCTACTACAGGAAGTTTGTGCAAGATTTTTTGAGGATTGCCGAGCCGATGACCAGACTCACAAGGAAGGATGTGGAGTTTGTTTGGACGGAGGATTGCCAGGTTGCTTTTGAGGAGTTGAAGAAGAGGTTGACGTCTGCTCCTATTTTGACGTTGCCATCAGGGTCCGGAGGTTTCACTATTTATAGTGATGCATCGGGGAAGGGTTTAGGTTGTGTTTTTTAGCAGCATGGGAAAGTGA
Source organism: Iris macrosiphon (assembly GCA_036927795.1). NCBI lineage: Eukaryota > Viridiplantae > Streptophyta > Magnoliopsida > Asparagales > Iridaceae > Iris > Iris macrosiphon. The sequence continues at coordinate 53,507,600 of JAYESA010000014.1, forward strand.
TTGCCTATGCATCCAGGCAATTGCGTCCTCATGAAAAGAACTATCCTACCCTTGATTTGGAGTTGGCAGCCGTCATATTCGCCCTGAAGTTGTGGAAACATTATTTGTACGGAGAGCGTGTGGAGATCTTCACAGACCACAAAAGCTTGAAGTACATTTTCATGCAAAAGGAGTTGAACATGAGGCAGCGACGGTGGTTGGAACTGATGAAGGATTTTGATATCTCTTTGCAATATCATCCTGGGAAAGCCAATGTAGTTGCCGATGCTTTGAGCAGGTATCCGGTAGCTATGTTCTTGACGCAGGATCGATATTTATTGGAGGACTTGGAGAGCTTGGGCATTGAGGTGATTGTTCCTGGTGGTGCTATACAGATGTGGGGACTGCAGATACACTTAGATATGATGGACAGGATCAAGGCAGCACAGTATGATGATGTATCTCTAAGGAGTATCAGAGCTCAGTTGAGAGCAGGATTAGAGGATGATTTTACTATTGCAGAGGATGGATCTTTGAGGCATGGAGTTAGATTGTGTGTGCCTAGTGGGGAGTTGCGAGAGAAGGTGTTGTAGGAAGCGCATCGCTCTCAGTATTCCATACATCCAGGTACAAACAAGATGTATCGGGATATGCGAGAGAGTGTGTGGTGGTATGGCATGAAGAGGGAAGTGGCACAGTTTGTATCCAGATGCTTAGTGTGCCAACAGGTGAAAGCCGAGAGGCAGAGGCCAGGAGGTTTACTTCAGCCATTACCCATTCCAGAGTGGAAGTGGGAATACATTACTATGGATTTTGTGTCCGAACTTCCATGATCTCTAGGAGGGAAGGACGCGATTTGGGTCATTGTTGATAGGTTGACCAAGTCGGCCCACTTTTTGCCTTTCAAGGTGGGTTTGTCTACGGAGAAGCTGGCAGAGATGTATGTGAGGCAGATCGTTAGGATACATGGAGTTCCCGTCAGCATAGTCTCAGATCGAGATAGTCGTTTTATTTCTCATTTCTGGAGGAGTTTGCAGGAGAGTTTGGGCACTCAGCTCAAGTTCAGTACTGCATATCATCCCCAGACAGATGGGCAGTCAGAGAGGACTATCCAGACTCTCGAGGATATGTTGCGCACTTGTGTACTAGATTTTGGGGGTTCTTGGGAGGACCATCTCTATTTGGTAGAGTTTGCTTACAACAACAGTTACCAGGCCAGTATAGAGATGTCACCTTTTGAAGCTCTATATGGTCGGAGGTGTCGTACTCCTTTGTCTTGGGACGATGTTGGAGAGAGAGTTTTGCTTGGGCCGGAGATGATTGTGGATGCAGCGGAGAAGGTTCAGTTGATCAGAGACAGACTTCGAGTGGCGCAGGATAGACAGCGACATTGGGCCGATAGCCATCGAAGACCTTTGGAGTTTGAGGTATAGTTTAGATTTTGTTTGTGCTTGTTCTTGTTTGTTATAGATTAAGTTCTTAAGATAGTATTTTGTTCTAGGTGGGTAGTTTGGTGTTTCTGAGGATTTCTCCGACACGAGGCACGATTCACTTCGGTGGAGGCGGAAAGCTTAGTCCGCGATTCATCGGACCTTTCACTATTCTAGAGAGGGTCGGTGCAGTTGCTTATAGACTAGACTTGCCACCTGCATTGGAGGGAGTGCACAACGTGTTTTATGTGTCGCAATTGAGACGATACGTGGCAGATCCTAGTCATGTATTGGATCACTCAGAGATAGAGGTGGGCCCTACTCTTAGCTATCCAGAGCAGCCAGTTGAGATTCTGGATCGGAGAGAGAAGGTGCTGAGGAACCAGACTATTCCTTTGGTGTGCGTTGCATGGAGGCATCACTCTCCGGGGGAGTCTACCTGGGAGAGAGAGGATGACATGCGAGAGCGTTATCCATATTTGTTTGTACCTTGAGGTATGTTAATTTCTAGTTATGTTCTGTTCATTAGTTAATTGTGATTCTTTAGTTCTGTTTTGTGATTTTCTGGGGGTAGTTTTTATCTTTGAATTTCGAGGACAAAATTATTTTAAGGAGGGTAGACTTGTCACTACCACATTTTTAGGAAAGGGTATTTTAGTCTTTTTCTATTTAATTAAATATTGTGCATGGTAAATAATTATTTGTTGTATTATTAATTGTTGTTAGATATTATTTAATTATTTTGGACTTATATTAGTGGACCCAACTAGTTTAAATTGGACCCATGGACCAACATGAATTAATTAGTTAGACTTGGCCCATTTAGAAAAGCCCATTGTTAAGGAGATGGATTAAATTAATTAAATGATTAGACTAGAAGCTTCCTTCCTTAATTATTTTTTCATGAGAGGCCCCAAGGGGTACATTGGATATTTTATAATTGCTTGGGGAAGGGGGCATAGCCGGCCTATATTAGAGGGAGGAAATTTCTCTCTCCTCTCATTCTCATTCCAAATCTAGATCTAGAATTCTCCACTCCCAAATTCCTTTCATTCCCATTCCAATTCCCCACCAAATTTATTCCAAATTCCTTCCCAATTCACCATTAGAAAGTTGAGAAGCAAGGATCTAGAAGAAGGAAGCAAGGATCTACAAAGAGGAGCAAGAATCTATAATTTGGAAGCAAGTTCATCTCAATTGGAGATTTTATTGGGAATCCATCTCCCAATAGGTATAATTCAGTTTTTCCCATTAAAATAGCTTCTAAATCTGAGATTTAATCATGTAAAACTAACCCATATGTATGTACTACCCATAGGACTTGATTTTGTGTTCATAGGAGACCCATGGAGAAAGTTATGGTGCTTTTTGTGTCAATTTTGATGGAATTCCGAATTTACATTTTGTTGTGTGTGTCAATTGATCCTATAGATCAATTGGGCATGTGCTTATGTATTTGGGGCTAGTGTCGTGTCTATAATTGGGTACATGTAGTTCGTATCCCAATAATTTGGTGATACGTGTCGTTTTGGGGTTTTTTTCTCCGACACGGGACTTTGTACATGTCGTATTTTGACAGGGACACATAGATCTACTTTTGACACTTTGATTTGTTCATAAATATTATTTGTGACTTGTTTGTGTCCTTCGGGGTACAATTGGTTGTGTGTTGGACTCGTGTCGCATGCGTATCCTAGATCTAGTGGGATACGGTGTGATACTCTCCAATTGTGTGTGTTTTTGTATAGATCTAATTATTTATGCTTAAATTCTTGTATTATAGTTAGTAAATATATATGGATGTTATATATTTATTTTTAGTGTATTTATTATAGTATTTATTGTAGCATAGATCTATATTTTTTATGTGTACTAAAATGATGTATAAATATATATGTAGCTTTCTTTACATGCATTTATATATATATTACAACTTAATGTTAATAAAATAAATTATATATAAATGTTTTATAAAATATATTTATGTGTTTAAATGAGTAATTATATTAATTATAATTATTATGTAATTATTTGTATATTAATGAATATATTTTATGTGTGCTTCTAGCCATGTAAAATATGTATACATGCAATGTATTTTGTAACTATTAGTATTTAATTGTGTAGGTTTATGTATATATATATATATATAGGTATATATATTTATTTAATTGTTTTATATATATATATATTGATTTATATTGATTTATATTTATTAATATATATAGTTATATATTCATTATTTGTTTTTGTGACAGTGGCATTTAATGACAGTTGCTGTCATTAAAACAGCAGCCCCTGTAACAGTATTTCGGCATTAATGACAGATCTGTCATTAATGCTGCGGGCGGGTTTGAGCGGTAGTTCTTCAGCGACGGTTTTCTGTGACAGTTTGAACTGTCATCAAACTGTGACAGCAGTGGGTTATATATACAGCGTTTTGGCGACAGTTTTTCTGTGACAGTCGGGACTGTCACTATAAGTCTGTTTATTGAAATTTGTATTTTAGCACACTATTTTCAGTGACATTTGGACAGATTTAATTTATATTATATATTATAATTGTATATATATATGTGCTTATTGTGAAGTATAATACTAGCATTGATATAATATTTTAATTGTATAAAATATTGGTTTGTATATATATTATATTAGAGTATATATTATATGTATCTTAAGCATACATTGTGTGGGTACCAAGATGGTTCAAAACCATAGTTCCAAATTGGTTAATTTATTATTCTATATTATTTATATAGATATTTTGTGAGGATTGACCTTGGTTTGACCATAATTGACTTTAGAGTTGACCATAGTTGACTTTTGACTTAGGATTGACTTATTGACCTAGAAGTGGACTAGTTTAACTTGTTCTCTTTTTGAGATCTTGTATTGATGTTGTATTCCATATCTAGGTCTTCGAGGCACCGAGTCAGACATCTGTGAGACTATTCATTGGACTTCAGGCGAGTACATTCTTTGATAGTTTCTCATTTATGATATCCTCTATGTTCGTTGTATCTAGTGTAGATATCCATGTTCTCTCGACACTATGGTTACACGGATTGGTATATCCAGATCTCGTCATGAGATGTTATTCCTTGGTGTATGGTGTATATGGTGCAAGTATTATTTCATTGGTTACCTTGTATATATGCAGACACCGATTCTCGGGAAGACTAGCTATCTTCTTGGGTAATCTAGTGCCATAACATACCGTGGTTGGATCTATTATACCAGTCGGGGGTGGGGAGTATTAGTATAGATATGTGATCAATATCCCTATTGAATAAAGTACTGTTTACTGAATAATGTTGATCATACACAGCACGTATGATTAGCCAGGCCGCATTGCATCTTGCCCAAGCCGATCACATGTTAAGCTAGTACTCACACACTTAGTCATTAGTATTATTGTTCCATCGGCATATTGTTCATTATTGTATTTCTTTCCAGTATTTTCTTATTGTCTATATATCTCTTGTATCTATTTGTGCATCTTGTTTATCCACAGCTATTTACTGTTACATAGTTTTTATCATTAATAAGAACTGCTGTTAGAGATGTACTCTGCTCCTTTCCTGACTGGATATATTTTTCCAGATGATACTGAGGAGTGGTACCCTACCTTTTATGGACCCCAGGATATTGTAGGTTTTAGATTCTGAGACCCTGGCTCAAGAGGGACTTATCCCAACTGAGACAGTTGACCCAGGAGTTGTAGCTTAGTAGTATATTCTTTTGTACTGGATTTGTCTCCAGCTTATTTTGTTACTCTTCAGACTCATTGATGTATTATTTTAAACTCATGAGTTGTATTGTGACTATTCTATTCTTTATCCGATTCGTGCTCATTTCTATCTTAGTTCTATGATTGAGTATACTATCATTATTGGTGGTTTATTATATTGTTAGATAGACTATCTAGACAGCGTTCTACCGCCGATTCTGCGGTGTAGGCTGGGCGTTATTTCCGACTAGTACCCTTACACCGGGTGCGGGTCGTGACAACTTGCACAGTGGACGAGGAGCCCCCGGTGCCGTGGTGCCAGCCGACACCACCCAGAGAGAAGATATATCCCAGGGACCACCTGGAGGGCAACCACCAACGCAGGCCCCGGTAATTCAACAGGCCCCGCTGATACATTGGCGCGAGACTTCTTAGGGCGATCCTACACAGCAGCACGAGTGACAGACCTCCCAGACGATCCCCACACAACATTTTTAGGGCCAGACTTCAGGAGCTACGCCGATGCCACAGACCGAGAGGCCGACATCTGAGGAGACACCTACTGCACAGCCAGAGGTTCCATTACCACCACCTCCACCTTATCCCCCTTAGATGCCACAATCAGATGGACATCCATAGATGCTTCTGTTCTTCCAAACTATGATGCAAGCACAGTGGCATCAGACCGAGACATTGAGACAGAGTTTGATGGCAGTACTAGAGAGGACACCTGTCACAGCACCAATACCAGCACCTCCACCAGCCCAGACATGTGGCACTGTCCGATAGTTCTGACAGATGGGACCAGATACTTTCTCAGGCAACGAGACTACAGAGGAGATCTCTGATTGGGTCACCAACACGGAGATGCTACTAGAGGCTTCACAACTGCATCCAGACCTTTGGATGACCGCAGTGAGGGCCCAACTAAAAGGCAACGCCCATCACTGGTGGGATTCTATTGAGCAGTGTAGGCAAGAACCGGACTTGGGAACAGTTCTTAAAGTACTTCAAGGCAAAGTATTTTCCAGCTACAGACAGAAATGCCCTGTACTCCCAGTTCCTACATCTAGAGCAGGGAAATATGACTGTAGACGCATATGACGTGGAGTTTAGTAGACTTAGAAGATTTGGTGCCGTCCTAATACCCAATGATCTAGAGAAGGCCCAGAGATTCCATCACGGCCTCACTTTCGAGCTACAAAGGTATACCACCACACAGGCGAGAATTTCTTATGACGAGGTACTTACAGAGGCGAGGATCCAGGAGGCCATCGACAGAGGAGCAAGATATTCCAGCACGACCGCACCAGCCAGAGCCCAGCCAAGAGCAGGAGGACCGATCCGTCATCCCGTAGCACAGACACCGCAGAGGGCAGCACCATACCCATAATAGGAGCTTTCGACTTGTCACCATTATGGCAAGAAAGGCCACGTCATTAGAGATTGTCGAAAGAAGCTTGGATTATGCATGATATGTGGAGCGAGCCAGCATATTGCCCGAGACTGCCCACAGCGCAGAGATGCAGCACTGCAGTCCGGACAGAGGCCAGCAATACCAGTTCCGAGGATACTACCCCCACCAGGAGGTCAGCATCCATCAGCACCCGGAGGAATTCAGAGGGGACCACCTTGGGCCCCACAACAGGCACAGTTTGATCGAGCCCGACAACAGACCGGAGGACAGAGGCACGGACATGCCTTTGCACTAGCAGCTACTGAGGAGGAAACAGAAGGGAAAGCTATCACATGTACCATTTTAGTTGCATCATTACCTATAACTGTATTGTTTGATTCTGGAGCTATATTATCGTTCATATCTAGTAGATTTATAGCAATGCATAAAGTAGCTACTTTTCCCTTACCTAAGAGTTGGAAGATTCTTACTGGAGGAGGTATCGTGCCGGTTACCAGCACTATCAGAACGTGCTTGGTATTCGTATGTAGTAGAGAGATGAGAGCGCGATTCTTGGTATTGTCCATGCCGTACTTTGATGTTGTGCTAGGCATGGACTAGTTAAGCCAGTATAATGCCGTACTGGACTGCCGGAAGGGTAGTATCACTTTTAGACCGCCATATCAACCGAAGTTTGAATACATGCGAGGGACCGTCGAGCAAGGAATATGACAGATAGTTGGAGCTTACATGGCTATGGAGATGGTACCCCCACCAATAGTTACAGAATTCGAGGATGTTTTTCCTGAAGAATTGCCAGGCTTACCGCCAGATAGAGACGTAGAGTTCACTATTGAGCTAGTACCCGGAGCAGCACCGGTATCTTCTAATGTGTACCAATTAGCGAAGAAGGAGCTAGATGAGCTAAAGTTATAATTAGAGGAGTTGCAGAGCAAGAGATTTATCCATCCTAGTGCATCACCCTAGGGAGCACCAGTATTGTTTGTACCTAAGAAGGATGGGATAGTACGTATGTGCATTGATTACAGATCCCTTAATGCTTTGACTATCAAGAACAAGTACCCCCTACCGCGGAATAATGACTTGTTCGACCAGCTGTCAGGAGCAGTGGTGTTCACAAAGATCGACTTGAGATCAGAATATCATCAGGTAAAGGTGTGAAGAGAAGACATTCAAAAGACAACATTCAGGACTCGTTATGGTCACTATGAGTTCTTAGTGATGCCTTTTGGACTGACGAATGCACCTACTGTATTTATGAACTTGATGAACTGAGTCTTCCACCAATACTTAGACCAGTTTATGGTAGTCTTCATCGACGACATCTTGGTGTATTTGAAGAGCCACGAGGAGCACGAGAAGCACTTGAGACTAGTGTTAGAGACGCTGAGGAGAGAGAGAGACTTTATGCCAAGCTGAGCAAGTGCGAGTTCCTTCTAGATCTTATCTCTTTTCTTGGACACGTTATCTCAGAAGATGGTATTTCAGTAGATCTGGCAAAGATTTCATCAGTAGAGACATAGCCAACCCCTACCAATGTCTCAGAAGTGAGGAGTTTCCTAGGACTTGTCGGATATTACCGGAGGTTCATGGAGAACTTCACGAAGATCGCAGAACCGATGACTCGCTTGACCCGTAAGGAGCAGGAGTTTACTTGGACAGAGGTGTGTCAGAAGGCATTCGATGAACTGAAGAAGCGCCTGACTACAACACCTATCTTGACCATATCTTCTGGACCCGGAGGATTTGTGATCTATAGCGATGCATCCGGGAAAGGGTTAGAATGTGTACTGATGCAACTTAGAAAGGTTGTGGCCTATGCCTCTAGACAGTTAAGTACCCACGAGAAGAACTATCCCACTCATGACTTGGAGCTTGCCGCTGCGATCTTTGCTTTGAAGCTTTGGAGACACTACCTATATGGAGAAAGAGTGGAGATATTCACAGATCATAAAGCCTAAAGTACGTCTACACCCAGAAGCACCTTAACCAGAGACAGAGACGTTGGCTCGAGGTGATGACAGACTTTGATATCGGGCTACAGTACCATCCGGGAAAGGCCAACATAGTAGCTGACACATTAAGGAGAAGACCTATGGCATTCTTCTTTACTACCCAACAACATCTGTTGAGAGATCTAGAACAGATGGGTATAGAGGTCGTTATACCCGGAGTAGACGGACAATTATTGAGTTTTCAGTTGCAATCGACATTAGTGGAGAGGATCAAGGCTGCTTTGCCGACAGACGCCAGATTTCAGAGGCTTCGGCAGAGGATAGAGGCTGAAATACAGACAGGATTGCGTATACACGAAGACGAGACTTTGAGATATGGAGATCGTCTCTATGTTCCAAACGGAGAACTTCGTCAGGAGTTGATGACAAAGGCACACAATTCAACCTACTCTATTCATCCAGGAGCCACGAAGATGTACAGAGACTTAAGACAGTACTACTGGTGGCATAGAATGAAGAGCGAGATAGCCCACTTTGTGGCAAAGTGCCTGGTGTGTCAGCAAGTCAAGGCTGAGCATCAGAGATTTGCAGGATTACTTCAACCGCTCCCGATATCGGAGTAGGAATGGGAGCATATCACTATGGACTTTGTTACGGGCTTTCCGAGGAGTCTTAGTGGTCAAAATGCAGTATGGGTAATCGTAGATAGACTCACCAAGTCCGCACACTTTTTATCCTTAAGAGTTGGGCAATCTACAGAGGTCTTAGCAGATATGTACATGAGGAAGATTGTGCGACTGCATGGAGTGCCAGTTAGTATCGTGTCTGACAGGGATACGAGGTTTACATCATACTTTTGGCGGAGTATGCAAGAGTCTCGGTACCCGCCTAAAGTTTAGCACATCGTATCACCCGCAGACAGATGGCCAGTCCGAGCGCACCATTCAGACGTTGGGGGACATATTAAGAGCATGCATGCTTGATTTTGGAGGATCATGGGAGGACCATTTGAACTTGGTTGAATTTTTCTACAATAATAGCTATCAAGCGAGCATTCAGATGGCTCCCTATGAAGCGTTGTATGGAAGAAAGTGTCGTTCCCCAGTATGTTGGAGCGATATAGGAGAAAGACATATTCTCGGGCTAGAGTTGGTTGTTCGTACAGTAGAAAAGGTGAAGAAGATCCAAGGGCACCTGCGAGTAGCACAGGACAGGCAGAAGCATTGGGCGAACGCGCATCCATGACCCCTAGAGTTCCAGGTTAGAGATCACGTGTTTCTAAAGATCTTACCTACTCAAGGGACTATCAGATTTGGAGGCAGAGGAAAGGTGAGTCCGAGGTACATTGGACCATTCGATGTGTTGGAATACATCGGAGAGGTTGCTTACAGACTAGCCTTGTCGCAGACTTTAGAAGGAGTCCGTGACGTCTTCCACGTATCTCAGCTAAGGAGGTACATGCCAGATCCGAGTCACGTGCTTGACCATTTAGAAATCACAGTCGGCCCGAGGTTATCATACCAAGAGGATCCTGTTGAGATCCTGGACAGAAGTGAGAAGGTATTGCGAGGTCAGACTATCCCTCTAGTTTGTGTCGTATCGAGGCATCATGCACCAGGCGAGTCGACCTGGGAACGCGAGGAGGATATTCGACAGCGTTATCCCCATCTCTTCAAAGGCCTAGGTATGTAGTATCATTTAAATTCATTCAGTAGTTCTTACCTTACGTATGTTTTAATTTCGAGGACAAAATGCTCTAAGGAGGGTAGATTGTAAACCCCCTCGACCAATTTAGTATTAATTTAATTGAAAGACTCGGATTAATTTGGATACAATTAGAATTTGATGAGCAAATAGTTATGTGACTTATTACACCTCACCGTTGCTTCGATGTTTGGAGCTCTACATTAGTAGTTACCTTCAAACAAAGTTCATACACATTTCCTAGACATGCCAAACTACCCACCTGACCCTTGTGTAACTTATAGATACCCAATATTGTGCTTTATTTTAGCTGCGCAATATGCGTCACAAACGTTCATGTATTATTCCAATAAACCCAATTTCTCATAATTTCATATCCCCATTCGAAATTGAGATACAACCACAACCCAATTCCCTATAACCCAAATTAGGGTATTAACCTATCCCGAGCCTGCTACTCCCATGACTCTTGTGTTCGACTCGAATTTAACTCCATGTGTTCTCAATTGACAAATGAATGCAGAGTGTAATTATTTTAATTTAATTAAATATGAGGCTAATTTTACCCTAAACAGGACCTAACCAAGCCCACGTGCACCCTTTCATATGGACCAGCCCATCCCAATGAGCCCTGGACGGCCCAAGTCCCGAGGTCAGCCCATAAATCCCCTTCCCATATAAATACACATTTTCCTATACTAAAAACCCTAAAATCAAATTCATCACCACCAACGAGTAAACCCTAGCCGAACCCCTTTCCCTAATCGAGCTCCCTCCCTGGTCCCGACTACCCAATGCCATCACCACCCCATAGCCACCGGATCACCACCTCAGGCCGCCGCCCCATTAATGTCGGACAACCACCCCAGTCGACTGCAACCGCCTCTACCCGTACCATCACCATCCCCATCACCAGCATCAACTCCATCTAACCCGACCCGACTGCCCCCAGTCGCCTGATCACCGCCAACCACCCTGTGCCACCCTGACCACTGCCTTCCCCACGACCAGCGCCGCCTTCCCCATGACCCTGGCCACCGTCCCCAGTCGCCAAGTCGCTGCTGCGACTACTGCAGTTGCTGTTGCTGCCGCTGCCGCTGCTGCCTTGCTCGCTGGCCGACGCCGGAGCGCCACCACTCGTCGGAGGATGACCAGTTAACGAGCACAGACCCCCACGTTCAGCCTCGATTAGGTAAACTTTGTTTTGCCTCTTTCTTCCTGATTCGTTGTATAGTTGTATCATCGTGTCGTCGTGTCATGGTATCTTTTAAAGGACACAAACTAAAATATGTTAAAAATTCTCTCTGTGTGTGTGGTTGTTTAAATTACTAGATTAGTTAGAAATTAATAGATAATAATTATTCTAATCATATGACTTGTATAAGGAACTTGTATTTCACCTAAAAACGTAGACATAGACCTAGTACACTTAACATGGGAAATAATGACGTGTAATTGAACAAGACGTAATGTAGTTTCGTAAAACCATAACTTAGTAATTTATTATCGTGAGGTACACGATGACTGAGGACAGGGCACGCGTGCATCTTAGCTACGTGCACACGCACCATTGTAGTCGACCAGCCGTTATCTTGCGCCAGTACCTAAGAGCAGCGTCGTAGTTTCGTATATGTATTGCTTTAATATCTGATGTTAGAATTTTATATTATATTGTATGTTTAGGGTGACTGGACCAGCCAGAAGACACTGCAGGAGCAGGCTATTGGCATTCACAGCTTGAGGACCCAGGCAAGATATCTTGCCATATTTACTGTCTAATTTAAATTATGCATATGTTGTATGATATCTTGTTGCTTTATTTTATATGACTGTGCGCGTCCGAGATTGACTCGGGTGCAGTCGACGGTTGCGTCGATGATTAGTGTACTTGGCCTAGTCACTAGCAAACTCACCCCATTGGGAGGATACTCTGGTATTTTTTGAGACCTGACACTCTTACACGTAATACTATGACAAATCCATATTGGGATGCGGGTTCGCGTACTCAACTAGCTATCAGTGCGTGTGACATGCATCACAATTAATGCGTAATTCAGGATTTTGTATTAGTAGAGACTTGGCATATAGATACGTGGTATGCACATCATATATTTGACTTGTATATCTACATTGGGTGGGGAGGACAACTAGTAGGCATATGGGATACATACATTGGATTCCGTAGTATCCGGAGGAGCCACGGATCCAATGACTTCCTTTATTGAAGACACCGTGCTTTTCGGAGTGATACAGACGTATATATATTGCAGATACCTCATTCTTCGGAATAATTGACATTACAGATACCACGCTCTTCGGAGGGTTGGACGTTATTGTCACTACCCGATTCTAGAAAATAGGGTTATTTTTTTAATTTTTATTTGGTAAATTGTGTATTGTTTATAATTAATTATATTTATATTTAATTGATGCTTGTATTATTTTTCTATTAATTGTTTTAGGGTTTTGGCTAGTCTGGACCCATGTCCGACCCTAGTGGACCCATGTCCGACCCAACCAACACCCTTGTAAGACCTAATTTTGGGTTTAGAATTATTATTATATTTTATTTTAGTTAGTTGGAGTTATTAGGAGTTAATTTGAGTGCTTTTGGAACCCCAAACCCAAATTCCAATTAGCATGACTAAAGGGGAGGGCTTTTTAGTCATTTCCATCCAGATCTGGGTGTGTGTATATATATATATATATATATATATATATATATATATATACACACACACACACATGTAAACCCTTCCCATATATATATATATATATATATATATATATATATATATATATATATATATATATATATATATATGGGAAGGGTTTACATGTGTGTGTGTGTATATATATATATATATATATATATATATATATATATATATATATATATATATGGTCGTGCCTCGCTGCACACCACTGCCCTCTTACAACACATCCCTCTCGACACACCACACACACACACACGACCATATATATATATATATATATATATATATATATATATATATATATGTGGGAAGGGTTTACATGTGTGTGTGTGTATATATATATATATATATATATATATATATATATATATATATATATATGGTCGTGTGTGTGTGTGTGGTGTGTCGAGAGGGATGTGTTGTAAGAGGGCAGTGGTGTGCAGCGAGGAGGAGCTGCTGTGCAGTGCAGCAGCTATGGGAGAGCAGCAGTGCCAGTGAGCAGTGGCAGCGAGGCAGCCACATGCAGCATGCAACAGCAGCTTGCCGAGGCTTTTACAGCGGCGTGCAAGCATTGCGTAGCAACGTGCAGGTAGCCTAGCAGTAGTAGGCTGCGAGGGAGAGAGGGAGATCTATTTATAGATAGATAGATTAGAGTAGATATAAATATATATAGTTAGAAATATATACACGAGAGGATATGGATATGGGTTTGTGTGTATATATATATATATATATATATATAGATACGTAGGTATATATACATATGTGTTAGATATATATATATTAGCCTATATATATAGCTAGGTATATATCTATATGCATAGATAGTTAGCTAGATGGGTAGTTAGTGAGGGATTAGAGGGATATCTCAATACCTTGAGATATCAAGGTATCTCAATACCTTGAGATACCCAAGGTATTGAGTATCGAAGTAGGGTTTTTGAGCAATTGCCTAAGTTTGAGTTTAGAGTTAGGTTTTTATGTATTGGTATATATAATTACGCGTGCTACTATAGGTTTTAACGGGTTTAGGCGGGGTGCGTAGCTTAGGTCGAGGTATCGGATACCGAGGGTATCCCGGTATCTCGAGGAGGCGAGTTTGATGGTTTACTAGCTTAATAAGCTAGTTTTGACCAAGAATTTTAGGGGCACCCTAGTTTGACCTAGCATTGACCATAATTGTCCTCGCTGACCATAAAAGTCAATGTTTGACCAAGTTTTGACCCAGTGTTGACTTTTTGGACCTCGGGTTGACTTTTTGATCCAAATTTCACCGGTTTGACCCGTTCGACCTAGAATACCCCTAGAATCTTGTTTTTAGTTATTTTTATATCAGTTTAACTCTTTAGAACCCTGTTTTATCTTGGTTTTTGCAATATGTTCTTGCGATGCTAGTCCGGATGTCGATCCTCATCAGTTGCTCAGGACGTCAGGCGAGTACCTACCTATGATTGTTTCTATTTTATGATAGCGTTTGTATCACCTATTCTAGAACTGTAATACTTGATTCTGACACATTGTTTCATGAGCTGGTACTAGTGGATCCCGTCATGAGATGTTATCCCCCTTATCGTGTTCAGCGGGTACTCTATCACGTGTATTTCATCATGTACTTCGGGTATTGATTCTCATGTGCTATCAAGTGCTTCGTGTGCTATCGCCTTCATGTGCGCGAGTTATTTATCATGTACGTAGCGTGTTGTGGTTGGATCCAAGAGTATTAGCGGGGGAGGGGAGTAGGAGTTGGTTATGTGATCAAATTCAAACAGTATTCATGTGTATGTCGGTTATGCAACTCACGCATAACTGAGTTATCGTAGATTATTCATGTGCAAACTAAGCCGATCACATAACGAACTTGTGCTCAAGGCACTTAGCTAGTATTCCTATTTTCTCACATGTAGTTATTTTTCTACTACTTGTATTATTCTCCAATTTTATATTGCAGCTACTTTATCTGCTCCACCATGTATTTATTTTTCTGTGCATCTTGTATAATTTTCTATTGCTAGTCATATACACCTTACCATGTATTTGGAGTTGCTTTCAGAGTTATGTACTTTGCTCTAGTCCTGACTGGGCATATTTTTCCAAAGGATCTTGAGGATTTTTGCCCGACATTCTATGGACCGGGCGTCGAGGAGTGTTGTGACCCGGAGACTGAGGAGGAGCCCGTCGAGGAGACGCCGTTAGCACCTTGGGTTTCACTAGGTTGCTCCAAGTTGGTGTTGGATGACTGTATTTATTATTTTGTTGCTTCTATGATGTTGTAGACTTTAGACTTGGACTGTATATTTGGATATTGTACTTGCTCTTTGTTTCTTTGTTTTGTTGTTGATATCTTATCGTGCTTTTACTCTTCCCCTAGGTATTGTGATTGAGGCATATATATATTGCGTGGTTGCCCTCCTTTTGGAGAGGTTATATTGACTGATTATTATGAGATAGATTGTTGACCTAGAACGAACCTTTACAGCGTTCTACCGCCGATTCTGCGGCATAGGCTGGATGTACCCATGACTCATGCCCAATTTTTTGGGTGCGGATCGTGACACATTTTTGGTGGCGGCCCATGCAGGTCTAGTTTCTAGGTTTACCTGTAATAGGATATAGGATATAGGATATAGGCTGAGAGAGTGTGTGCTCAATCACAACTAGGACCCTTCCTGATTTCTTTTGTTATATTCAATTTTCCTGAAATTGTTTTCTTTTACAATATTACTGTCCTTCCTTGATGATATCGTAACTTGCACCATTGGTGATGTGATCTCAGGTTCTGATCTTCTTGATTCCATTCCAACACTTGCTTTATTTGATTTCGGTGCTTCCCATAGCTTTGTGTCTGTATCTTTTGCTGTTAGACACCATCTTGTTGCTGAACCTTTATCTAGACTCTGCAAGATCACGACCGAGGATGGCATCATCCTAGTCAGTGATGTCTGCAGAGACCGGAGAGTTACCTTGGGAGGCCGAAAGTTGAGTGTGGGCCTACTTGTAATGTCACTTCCGAGCTACGACATTGTACTCGGGATGGATTGGTTGAGTATGCACTGTGCTAGTATAGATTATCGTGGAGGCCGAGTGTTGTTTAGTCCATCGGGTGAGCCAGAGTTTGAGTTTGTCAGAGAAACAACGGAGCAGAGCGAGGGAGTCTTCTGCGGAGCCCTGGTGGTAGAGCCGAGGTTGCCACATCCACTGATAGCAGAGTTCATGGATGACTTTCTGGAGGAGTTGCTAGGGTTACCTCCGGACAGAGATATGGAGTTCTCTATAGACTTGGTGCCAGGCGCGGAGCTGATATCCAAGCACGTCTATAGAGTCAGCAACAGTGAGCTGATAGAGTTGAAGAAGCAGGTGGATGAGCTTCAGGACAAGAGATTTATCAGATCTAGTTCTTCTCCGTGGGGTGCTCCGGTACTCTTTATGCCGAAGAAGAATGGGTCGATACGGATGTGTATCGACTACAAGGCTCTGAACAACCTCACAATCAAGAACAAGTATCCGCTGTCGCGTATTGGTGATTTTTTTGACCAGTTGAGCGGAGCGAGGGTATTTTTCAGGATTGATCTGAGGACATGCTACCACCAGGTGAAGGTCAGGCAGGAGGATTTCCGAAGATAACTTTTCAGACTAGGTATGGACAGTATGAGTTCATGGTGATACCGTTTGGGTTGACTAATGCCCCGGCAATATTCATGAATATGATGAACAAGGTATTCCATAAGCATCTGGACAGGTTTGTGGTGGTGTTTATAGATGCTATCTTGGTGTATTCGAAGACCCCAGAGGAGCATGATGAGCATCTGAGGATAGTGCTGGAGACTCTCAGAATGAAGAAGTTTTATGAAAAGCTCTCGAAGTGCGAGTTCTTCCTTGACAAGGTTGAATTCCTTGGTCATGTGGTGACTGGAGAGGGGATCTCAGTAGATCCGAGAAAGATTATGGCAGTTGAGGCATGGAGTGCTCCGAGTTCAGTAGCAGAGGTCAGGAGTTTCCTGGGACTGGTAGGCTACTACAGGAGATTTGTTCAGGATTTTTCCCGGATTGTAGAGCGGTTGTCTAGGCTGACCCGGAAGGACATGGTGTTTGTTTGGTCAGAGGAGTGCCAGATCGCCTTTGATGAGGTGAAGAGAAGGTTGACGACAACTCCAGTGTTGACGTTGCCATCAGGATCTGGAGGATTCACTATCTATAGTGATGCATCGGGGAAGGGACTGTATTGCGTGTTACAGCAGAATGGGAGGGTGATTGCCTATGCTTCTAGGCAATTATGTCCTCATGAAAAGAACTACCCTACCCACGATTTGGAGTTGGCGGCGGTCATCTTTGCTCTGAAGTTGTGGAAACACTATTTATACGGAGAGCGTGTGGAGATCTTTACTGACCACAAGAGTTTGAAGTATGTGTTTACCCAAAAAGAGCTGAACATGAGGCAGAGGAGATGGTTGGAGTTGATGAAAGACTTTGACATATGTATACAGTACCATCCAGGGAAGGCGAACGTAGTTGCGGATGCGCTGAGCAGGTATCCGGTAGCTATGTGCCTGACTACAGATCGTTATCTTCTGGCAGATCTAGAGAGCTTGGGCATTGAGGTGATAGTGCCTGGAGTTGAGATGCAGATGTGGGGACTGCAGATTCAGTCAGAGTTGGTAGACCGGATCAGGGCTACACAGTTTGAGGATGAGTCCCTGAGGAGTATCAGGGCGCATATTCAGATTGGATTATCAGATTACTTCACCATTGCTAATGATGGTTCATTGCGGCACGGTACCAGGTTGTGTATGCCGAGTGGGTCATTGTGCGAGAAGGTTCTTCAGGAGACGCATCGATCCCAGTACTCTATACATCCAGGTGCCAACAAGATGTAAAAAGATCTGAGAGAGCATGTATGGTGGTACAGGATAAAGCGGGAGGTAGCATGCTTCGTATCTCGATGCTTAGTGTGCCAGCAGGTGATGGCGGAGAGGCAGTAGACAAGAGGTTTGCTCCAGCCGTTATCCATTCCAGAGTGGAAATGGGAGCTTATGACCATGGATTTTATTTCTGGACTTTCCCGTTCTCTAGGCGGGAAGTATGCGATTTGGGTCATCGTAGACAGGTTGACCAAATTGGCCCACTTTCTACCATTCAAAGTGGGTATGTCTACGGAGAGACTAGCAGAGATGTAGGTGCGCCAGATAGTCAGACTGCATGGAGTCCCTGTAAGCATAGTATCAGATCGGGACTGTCGCTTTACTTCGTATTTCTGGAGGAGTCTGCAGACTAGCTTGGGCACCCAGCTCAAGTTTAGTAGTGCATATCACCCACAGACAGATGGTCAGTCAGAGAGGACCATCCAGACACTTGAGGACATGCTTCACACTTGTGTTTTGAATTTCAGAGGCTCTTGGGAGGATCACTTGCACTTGGTAGAGTTTGCTTACAACAACAGCTACCAAGCCAGTATCGAGATATCACCATTCGAGGCATTGTATGGACGGAGGTGTCGTACTCCATTATGATGGGATGATGTAGGCGAGAGAGCTTTGCTTGGCCTGGAGATGGTAGTTGATGCGGCGGAGAAGGTCAAGCTCATTAGAGATAGACTTCGGGTGGCGCAGGATAGGCAGCGGCATTGGGCCGATAGCCACCGAAGACCTTTGGAGTTTGAGGTATAGCTTAGAATCTAGATTTTGTTCTTGTGTTTGCTTGTGATTGCTTATTTTAGATTAAGTGTTGAGACCTTGTTTGTGCTAGGTTGGAGATCTGGTATTCCTGAGGATTTCTTCGACGCGGGGCACTATTCGCTTCGGTGGAGGCGGGAAGCTTAGCCCACGTTTCGTCGGACCCTTCCATATCCTTGAGAGTGTTGGCGCTGTAGCGTATAGGCTAGATTTGTCACCTACGCTAGAGGGAGTTCATGATGTGTTCCACGTGTCACAGTTGAGATGGTACGTGGCGGATCCTAATCACGTATTGGAGCGGGAGAAGGTGTTGAGGAACCAGACTATTCTCTTAGTTCATGTCGCGTGGATGCATCACTCTCTAGGTGAGTCAACCTGGGAGAGGGAGGATGAAATACGCGAGCGATACCCTTATCTTTTCGAGCTCTAAGGTATGGTTCTTTTCTTTTCCTTGCATTCCTGTTCTAGTTTCGTATTTTAATTTCGAGGACAAAATTATTTTAAGGAGGGTAGGCTTTTCACTACCCGATTCTAGAAAATAGGATTATTTTTTTATTTTTATTTGATAAATTGTGTATTGTTTATAATTAATTATATTTATATTTAATTGATGGTTGTATTATTTTTTATTGATTGTTTTAGGATTTTGGCTAGTCTGGACCCATGTCAGACCCTAGTGGACCTATGTCTGACCCAACCAATACATTGTGAGACCTATTTTTGGGTTTAGAATTATTATTATATTTTATTTTAGTTAGTTGGAGTGATTAAGAGTTAATTTGAGTGCTTTTGGAACCCCAAACCCAAATCCCAATTAGCATGACTAAAGTGGAGGGATTTTTAGTCATTTTCATCCATGTAAACCCTTCTTTAATGCTATGGCC